>CABEEJ010000385.1:74340-199865 GCA_901482245.1 Timema douglasi | reverse complement strand
CAGTTCACCCGACTGAGATTCGAACCTTGATCTCCCCGTCATCAGCGGTTGAGCTCAACACGACAAGCGTGTTAGCCAACTACGCCACCGAGTCGGGTTAATACAAGTTGCAAATAGACAAAACACAGAATTTATATGTAGAACCACATGTAATTCAAAATATTGCTCTGCTTAGCCTATTAACAATGAATCCCAACTGATAACAGTCAAAAATGTCAACGAATATTCTCTTGTAAAGTTAAAACACGGTTATTTGAGGTTACGTAAGAAGTAAATCTACCAGTCATTAACTATTAATATAGAGATTCAACCATCATTTTGGTTTAGGCCTTCGTGGTGCTAGGCGATTTATTGGTAATTTTTATCTATATTAAAACAAATACTATAAATTCCATATTATATAATAAACAATCTAATATGTTGTGGATAATCAAAGTATATTTTTTAAGAAAGTCCACACCCATTCATTTAGCTAGAGCAGGAGGAATCCATTTGTTTTAACTAAATTGGGAAAATCATCTTCGGCTTGAAATTTCAGAATGCAGACCCCAACCCACCCAGAGTACAGTAGCCCCATGGCTTCTTTGGTGCTGACTGACAGCTGACGGCTTTGAAAAGTTACCAGACAACATTATGTATCTCTACGCCGAACCATATGATCTGCAAAAACATTTGTTTAGCAGCTGTCACTTCTGACAGTCAACATTTAGGTATATACCTAAATGATGACTGTTAGTAGCTATCTGTGATCTGTCAGTCAGCACCAAAGAAGACATGGGGCTACTGTAGATAATTTGGTTCAGTGTATATATAACGCAAGCTTATTACAGGATGTTTCACTTAGTTTTTCCCCCTGAGTTTCACTTATTTTGTTTTAAAATTATTAGTGAAAATTAGGGTTTGAGAGTGGGTGAAATATCCTGTATAAAAATATTAAATATTTATGATGGATTAAATAGTCAAGTAATTACATCTGTTGATTATGGTTATAGCTGCATATAAATATCATATTCTTTAAATTGAAAAATAAAACCAGTAGGCTAAATGGTTATAGAACCTGGGACTTTTGACTTAGTGCACCAATACTCTAACCAATGAGCTATCTAAGAACTGCACCGTGTGCGGGGTCATTATTCACTCATAACTTAAGACAAGGCCTGTATAGACGTACGGAAATTGTCCACTACATCTGTGTCAGCAACATGTGTGTGCTATTTCTACACGTCCATTCCAGACTCTACCTTAATATACGAGTGAATAATAACCCTAGTCACGGGACCAATCTTGGATATCTCAGTGGTTAGAGCATTGGTGTACTGAGCAAAGGTCCCGTGTTTAATTCCCGTGTCTAGGCATCATTTTTCAAATTAAGGGGTGTTAAATACATAAACTAAACTTCAGAATTATTGCCTTAACGTAAAATATTGATTGCCAACGTTTGCTACGTAGGACCAATACTTAAATTTAAGTTCTTAAGGACCTTTAGTGTGGTTTGCCGTTGACAATAAAAGCACATTTCAAATCCATGGTGAGTGTACTGATGATGTTTTTTTTGGTTTAATTTACATAAAAAATACATTTACTTTAAACTATACCGTAATAATCCCTCCCCAATTATCGTAGTATAGATACAGTAAGGCACGGAGAACAATATTATTATACTGTACGTGGGTGGTGTACAAACATGAACATAAAGTACAGAGTCGATTATCCGAAATAATAGTGACCAAGGGTAGTTTGGATAATCAAATTGTTCTGATAATCAAACACAAACACAAATTTCAGTTTTATATCTTAAATAATGCTAAGTATCATCATAAAACAATATAATAAACCACTATGTCAATAAAAATACAATAAACATTGCCAAACTTTTTTTTTTTCAACTTGATACATAGCAGGCCTATAAAATATCACGCCATAACTAGATACATATCAAACAAACTTGACAAAGTATCTTTCTGAAGTGAATAGTTAAGATGGCTATTTACAGTATCAAGAAAAGTATGCTAACAAAAGTAATATAATCATTAGTTTTTCTTGTCACCATTTTTACTGTCTCTTTTTGGCTACTAAGTCACGCAACCTTTTTTAAAAGACGAAGTCGGGTTGGACAACTTTCTCTCTGCTTTTCGGACCAAGCCATTAAAAATAGTTAAGGTTTGGTTGATATACGTTTTGGATAATTGACGTTCGGTTAATCGACGCTCAACTTTAGATACAACCTAAAAACGTCTATAAATCGGGTGTAAGAAATACATATAAATCACTTTTTCTTATTACTTGTTCATGTTGTACATATATATGATTGGGTGGGGTTAAAACATGATAACCCTCAATGATTTAATTAGGATATTTCCACTATTTAAACAGTTATAAGGTCCTGAAATCAATCTATAAGAAATAAGTGAAATATGCATAGATATTTATTATCCTCAAGGTCTTTACCGACTGTAAAATAATTTGTAGTTCAACGGGTATTCAACCAGAAGTAACTGCTAACATATTTTGTCATCAAATGAGAGTTATAATATGTTTTACCCAACCCCCTCATATATGCTAATTACTGTAAGGGTGTAGGTATGAGGAAGGATATATTTTAGAGGTAATCTACCAGTATTTGTGTTGAATGAGAGGGGAGAAACCATTGAGAGAAAACCACCATTAGTAATCGTAATTTAGCCCGCGATCTCTCCGTGATCAGCATGCTGGTCTAAAAACGATATTTACGCCTTATACCGCTTGGCCACTGAAGCGGGTGTTATTAAGATCAAGAACAATTGATGAAATTTGTGTTTTAAGTTAATAACTAAGGAACAACAAAATGTATAAAAATATTACGTTAGAAGTTTAAATAAAAATATTAGCTGTGTAAAAATTAAATGAATGAGAGCTTTGGGGTTTGGGCCCGCAAGCGATATATACCGACAGAGCTATGGTAGTGCTAATATTTGGAGAGAGGGTGTCATGTAGTAATCACAACGATTCTTATGGCCATCAATCTCATTTTGAATGGCTATATTTAGACTAATTGAAGCTCTATTAAATTAAATGTTATTAGTGGTCTATTTTATTGTTTTGCTTCGATGGTTTTGATCCTTTGCCTCAATATCCATTTGGCAAACCATACACATAATAGTTTAGTGAGCTAATATGTCTGAATTGGGTTTAAAGGTTAAGTTTATACTGAATGGGACGGAACAGTTTACAAGACTTACAGTACCATCAAATTAATTTATTTTCTGGTTACAGCATGTCAGCTACCTAAAAATAATAATTGGAAAGTACAGTAATTTAAGATTAAATTTAACACAAATTTTCTTTTTTCTAAAATCAAAATATACTAACACGCTTTGTTATCTATCAAATGCTTAGGAAATATAATCTAACCCCAGCGAAGGATAGTTAAACTAGTGAATTAACTGATCAAAATTTAATTTTAAATCATATTTTATTTAATAAACTTGTCATTGTAATATCCAAAAGTGTATCCAAAATTAATTCCAAGAAAAAAAAATTGAAAATATTAAGATATATTTTAGTATAGACGAGATTTATTTTACTAGTAAATTAATTAATAATATTTTTATATAAAGTATATAATTAATTTGGTAGTATATATATATATATATATATATATAAGTGCTTGTTTATATAAAGGTCCTTAAAGTTTTTAAATTAAAACCAAGAAGTTGTTGTTGATTTTAAATCTTACCTAATGATGTCCAGGCGAGTATTTTAATTCAAACTATACATATTAATAATATTCATTATAGTTGTCGTAGCTATAGAGTTAAAATACTATATTAATAAGTATGTGTATAAAAGTCTACATTTAAAATTGCAAAATATCGACTAGCATAGAATAATTTGGACTTAATAAGCCCTTTAACTGCTATAACATTCCCTGAAACTGTAATTCCATTACACCCATATATAACCTTCTCCATATGGAACACATATTTCACCTATTTTTAATCCAAAACAGGCTACTCCACTACTACATTCAAGTCATCATAAAAATAACGACTTCTACGTCTGACGATGATTCAATAAACGTGTCGATTGTACTGACGGATCAATCAATAAAGTACTATTACACAGTTTAGAAAATGCCATTATAATTAATTTATTTTTTTCATACTATTCCCTCTAATCTCTCCCCCTTTCTGCCTACAATTCATAATAACGTATAATACAATTATTCTTCGTGAAGCTTTGATTACGTCTCGAAAAATCTAATTCTCCAGTATTGGTCATTGAATTTGAAATGACAGCAGTGATTCGTATTGTCCCTATCCCTCGGAGAGTTTTGTGCACTAATGAGGAAAAAAGAGATAGAAATCCACCATAGACTACTCATTTTATGCTACGATTGTAATCAATTTAGGGTCAATTATTACAGCTATAGTATTTTATTTGTTTTTGTTCTATACAAACTTACATAAATAGTTATATTGAATATGTTTCAAGATATAACTATTATTTTTCTAGTTGTATTTTTTAAATAGTTACTAGTTTGGATTATAAGTATAAATTTTAAATATTTCACTAAATATAATTTCAACGATAGTACAAAAAATATTATTTTAGAGTTTAATATTATTATTTAGTTTGAGGGAAGTACTAAATAAAAAAATACGACACCTTTGCTGCATCAGTAAGTAAGTAACCTGTCTGTCTACTGAGCTAAGAGCCATGGGTTCGATCCATAAATTGCCAAATATTTATTATTGGTGAAATGTGTCTTTAACCTTTAACAATGATGAATTAACGACAAAGAAACCTGATATTGTGCCTGTCCTAAACTTAAGTTAGTTTATAAGGCATCTGAAACTACGACAGGCCTAGAGAACTGGTATCTTATAACCCGAACGGATAGGAAGACGTGTTAAATATTAGAGAGGCCGGTAATCGATGGCTTGGATAAAAGGCTATCCCAGGCCACAGGCTTGAAAAAGTAATGGATGTAAAAGAAAGTATTACTAAAATGCTATATATTGGTGATTTAAATAGTTACTTACTGTAGTTTATAGTGTTAAAACTGTTGTGCAAATTATACTCATATATATTATGATTAAATCGTGTATGTAATTTGCCGATTTTTTTCTATGAAACAATATTTAGGTAATTTGTGACTATTATGTTACATATTAAATACGATTTAATTAATATTGTGTTATAACAAACATTTTATTATCTTGCATGACCATGAGCACGGGACGGATCCTGGATAGCTCAGTGGTAAGAGCAGTGGCGTACAAAGCCGAAAGTCCCGGGTTCGATTCCCGTGTCCAGGTGTCATTTTACAATTTTCAGAATATGAATTCCTGGTGGTATTATCCCCATTAAAATGCTTTAACAAAAGTTTCGGCTATTTGTTACATTAATGTCATTATATGCAACATATCAATTAACGATGGATGTTAATCAAACTTAACTGTAATGAAACATGATATATTAATTATTAGTACCCGATGTTTCCAAGGAGACAGGTTTTTAATTTAATGATTGTAATTAATTAAACTGCAGAGTCATAATTTTAAAATAGTGGCGTAAAGGTGCACAATTCACAGTTTCATCTTCAGGGGCTAATAATATTTAAAATGTAATATTTTTAGGCGCTAGATAACAAACTTCTTGATAGATATGAGTAAACGTACAAATAAACCCTTTGGTAAGGCTCTGATAAATTCAAATCTTTTACCACAGTGATAAGAAGTTTTTTACATACGTTTTAAAAAAAATTAGATCTCCCGTTTCAGAAAAATCCACTTAGAAATCTTCAAATGTTTCATATTTATTGGGGTATTTTTCAGTAGTTCAACTACGTTGATAACATTTTTTGTTTTAATTTCCATGTCTGTTAAAATTATATAGTGGTTTGGGTGGGATTGAGCAACAGGGAGGCAACTGTACCACCCCACTCTCACTATATTTAGTTACGGCCACAATAAACTAAAAAAAGAGGGGGTGATAACTAATATATAAAAAAAGAAAAATATTTGTAGTTTAATGAAATATTTTAATTTTATTCAAAGTAAAAAATAGTGTTAAAACAATAAGTTGCATGGCCTTACAAGTCTTACTGAAGTGTGTTAAAAAACAAATAAATCTTAACAATTTATTACATGCGCAGTTCGTTTAAAAAGTTAAAGGTAAATAGTTATATAATATAAACTAGTCTATAAGAAACAAATGAAATAAACTAAATTGTTGCTCTTATTTAAATAAACTTTTCTAAATGATATACAAGCTTCTAATTCACTACAGTGATTTACGATCAAGTAAAATCAAAAGTATCAAAAGTTTAAATTACTAAATATTACAAAGAATTGAAAAGAGCTTAATGAGCCTCTTTTAAATGGTTTACAACGTGTCAGATTCACACCAGTGAATAGATTAAACAGTTTAAATTTAGGGAATAAATTTATACCTAAATACCACACCAGATATTTACTTAAAGTTTTAACTCCTAAAAATTATACAAGATCACAAAGAGCTTAATGAGTATCTTTTAAATAGTTCACAACACGTAATATTCACACCAGTGAATACAGACTAAATAGTTTTAAATTTATTTCATAAATTTAAATATCGCACAAGATATTTACGTTAAAGCACTAAGGTTTGACTTCCCGACTAAACTCAACTTAACTAAACTCAAACCTTCGTTGGACAACTACCCTCGTCACTTTTAAAGAATTAAACAAAATTTCTACATTTAAATATTTAATATTAAAATAGAAAAAGTTACTTTACAAATCTTGTAATTTTGCATAAATTAATCAGTGAATATTAAAGTCAAAACCATATTAATCAACAAAATAAGTTACTTTAACAATTACTTCAAAGTAAAGGAGTTTTCAAAATAACCAACAACATATACCTTATCAATTTAAAGAATTTAAATTACTGATAACCACAAAGACAAAAATTTAATATTTAACCTAAATATTGAAATCCAAAAAGGAACTAAAAAATGTGGCTATCTCTTTGAACCAAGAAAATACATAGATACTAGTGCCCAAGTGGCAACAGGAAGCATTAAGTGCTCCATAACAGAATTTACGTTTGGAATTAAAGTTTTTGCAAAACATTACCGATGCCTACACTGACAGATTTCTATAACAAACTAAACCAAAGTATTTTAAGAAATTCAAACCGATCGCAGCAATTTATATTTTATAGATTTAAACAAAGATATTATAAGCCATCCTGGCTAAATAATGTCCTAGTCCAAAAGGACTTCTCGTGGAAGTGGCCAAAGTAATAGTCTTCGATATTGTCTGTGGTCCCACGCTATATAGGTCTAGCTGCCGGGTAGAAAGATAGCAGTTCTCCTTTGTTATTAAGTCACTCGCAAACATCTGATAGAATGGCTTCGTTGTGTTCGCCACGTTTACCGAGTTATTGTTGTATTGATTATCAGCCAATGCATCCAACACACAAGACGAGCAGGTGTAAAGCTATGCTTTTTAGGTCACTTACGCCAATCAAGGGTGTCCAAATATATGAGTGGTCTTCTAATACTACAATACTGGCCAATCAGAGCATTGCGGACTTTCTCCATAAGAACATCAGGATGCCGGACAATTGTAGCGTGTTTTTGACTATTCTTCATTCTAGAACTCGTGGTGAGCAGACTGAACTTGTACGTCGGTCTACCCCATACAGATATACGCGTGAGTAGAGACTTATATAGTAGTAAGATCGTGATGTTTAATAATTCTTGATTGCTATGAGTATAATATTATTTGGGGTAGTATTTTAAACTGGTTGGCTCTATTGCAGGATGTCTATGAATATTAGCTTGTTTAGGGGCGGGTTGTAACAGTGTCATATTAGCATTCCACGTTAATTTTACACAACATTTAAGGAATATTAATATTATTTATGCGTACTGTCTATCTTGGTTTTGTAGCTATAGCGTCAACATATTATATAAATACGATGAAAATAATCCACATACTGCTTTAATTATATTATAATTAATTATTTGTTCCCATTATTTAGCTTCCCATAAATTATGAGCTAAGTGCTTGGAATAGGCATTATTTAGTGTTCTATAGCCACAATGTTTTAAATATTGTTGTAATGTGCAATTGAGTTATATCTAGGAATTCTTACAATTTGATCCAATGAAAATAAACTAAGCATAAGCTGAGAAAAATGTCTAAATGTAATGTTTTGTATCAGCTCTCTTAAAAGAATATATCATATATAATCTTAAAACTTGGAAACTATATTATTTACTTTTGTAATTTGCGCCAACACTGTATTATGTTAATTGTAACAGAACTTAGTATTATGAACAAATAAATATATGTTTTATAATATAATATATATATATATATATATAATAAAAAAAATCAAATTGACTTAAAAACAGTTGAAAAGATAAAAAGTTATTTTTTAGAATCTTCCTTTAATTTTCACTTCTTGAGATTATGGCCAAATGAATAACTTAAACAAATAAATATCTGAAACCTACCTACTAACTAATGCAATCAATTGTGGGAATCAATGTAATACTCAGACAGAAACATAAATATAGACAACTAGTTAACGAGTATTCTTCTTGTTTAAGAGATTCTTCATGAGAAAAAGATCACTGCTGTTAGTTTAATTTTGTAGTCCTTGACTTGTGATTGAAAAATAAATAAGGCCATTATTCAAGCTTGAGAATTAAAGTTTGTATAGGATTTATAAACTGTAGGTATTTGTTTGTTTAGTAATAAATTTTTGTACTGATTTAAACAAAAACGAAGTTTTAAAGATAATAGTAAAATGTTTTATTTTTTAATTTAGCGTGTTTTTTAATGTCTTTTTGATTATATTGTAAAAAGATTCATGGTTATTTGAAGTATCCCCATAAGCTCATTGAAAATTTAAATTTGGTACCACCCTTTTAAGTCGTTTTTACTATTAGTTTTGAAAGTTTTAAACCCTCCTCCACCATTGCATTAGCTGTAACTTTGAAATATAAAGTGTTAAGACCCTTTTGATTACTTTTCCGCCTGAAAAATTTCTACTATTTACCTTATATAGAAGTTTTTATTATATCTTGAATCACCAAAACACCCAAATTCTTAATGCCCCATTTTGTAATTCCCCCTTTTTAGATTTTTGTGGTTATATGAGGAAATCCTATACCATCTTGCCAAGTTTATTGCTGAGTTTAAATTATATACCACTGTTGTAAGTTATGTTTTCTATTAGTTTTCAATGTTTTTACCCCTTTTTTCCCCATTTCCCACAATCCAATTTAAAAATATCAAAATTTAAGATATCTTTGGCTTTTTGGTGTGGTATTTCTGATTATATATGAAAATCCTATACCATCCTGCCAAATTTCAGTTTTCCAGCCCATCTATAAGCAGATGCATTGACCGATATAAGCGTTTACGTACACATTACTATGAAATATTAAATCAGAATCCTTGAATATATATATTTTTATATACTGTTTCTACGTTCATGATAATAGTCATGATAATTATTTGGAGATGGTTTGATATCAATTCAAAACCATACTTATATCATATTATCCAATAGTAACCAACAAATAAAAAGCCTTCAGAGAATAGGACATATAGAAAGTGAAGTAATTTAATATTTAATACACATTCAGATATCAATATTGTGTCCCCCCCACCCCCACATAGACACACTCCCTTTTCCACCCCTTCATCAACCGTCCGACTCCATCAATTTCCCCTAAAAACCTATTCACTCTCCACGGAGTTGGATGGTAATTCACTTTTCATGCATATTCAAGTGACTGCAAAACACACGTAATTGCTGGGTAATCGTTGTTTGGTCAGCACCAGCTCGCCTACGTTGATTGAATCAGACTGAAAATGCACAATAGGAACTTTGAGAAATGTGTGTGGCCAAAAGCGATGGCGAGTTGGTTGGGGTGGTGAGGAGGGGGTGGGGTTAGAAAGGGTATGAGGCCGTACGACGGTGATGGGAGAGGAATGGACGTAGTTCATGGTTTAATTCGTGAAAACCACCAAGTGATCTCTCACCAGTCAAAGCTTTGTCCATATTGTCGTGTGTACAAATATAGATGACAAGTGGTGTTTGAGATTCATCGGTTTATATTTGTTCGGAATAGAAAACGCAGTGCCAGCAAAATTAAGATTGGTTCTAGAATAATGAATTTATATAATGATGGAGTCGGTGCGAATCAATCAAGGTCTTTGTAAAATAAATATTATTTTAATAATCAATTACTTCAAAGATTTACATGTAAGCCCAATAGTTTTTGTGAGATTATTCAAAGCTCGATATATTTGCACAGTTGAAGTAGTATTTATATAAGAGTCTGAAGATTTCATGTTTGTTTCCCGTAAAGTATAAACTATTTATCATTGAGTGAATTTATGCCCTTTCACACCGAAAAACTAATGATTTAGTGACTGGGTGCTGGGTTTGTTCTAAAATATAGTCCGTTTATAGATCACGATACAGAATGTTAAATTTAAGTGCTACAATATAGAGTTCAACAAGTTTTGTCTAGTTTGCTATGGAAAAAAAACCTCTATGGCGTCATCCCGCGAGCAAGCTATAATTACTGAGTAACCAAAGCATTTTGTTAAATATAGTGCCAACATTGATCGGTATAGGGTGTCATTATGTCAGCACAACGATTCCTCCGGGGGTAAATATGAGTTTTATAGAATGAATCCTCTAATTTTATATTATTATTATTATTATTAGCACCGCGTATTACTACCCGTTCGGGTTATACGCACTTACGCTAATGTGTAATGGCAGGGTGATTGTGAGATGAAATGGAGGACCTACAGTTTAACGTGGAATCTGAACCACGGTGGAGGCCTGGCATTCTCCACATTCACAAGATGTCTTGTCAGAGGTGAAGGAAGGGTTTGGTAATCAGATAAATCTGTGCCGGGACCGGGGATTGAACCCTGGACCCCCAGTAAAGAAGTCCGACACCTTACCCCTAGACCACCAGGTCACCTACTCTAATTTTATACTCATGTAGTTCTTCAGTTGTCCTAATGTGGCTGGGTTACCCCATTTCAGACACAGTGCCTTCACAAGGTATTGAACCCGGGACATCTGTATATCTAGCCGGAAACTTTAGCCACTAGATTAAAGAGGTGGTCTTGCTGAAGGATTGTGCCTTAAATATGCGTTAATTTATTGAATCTTAGGAGTAGTGCACCTCAAACACTTAAAAATATATGTTGTATGATATCACAACAGTTCACTCAATTAATGACGTCCGTATACGAATATACCGTTTTTGCGTTGAGAGCTGAATGAGAAGGCAGAGGAAAGATAAGTTAACTGATAAAAGGAATTGACCTGTCGTAAGACAGAACACCCGATAATAGTAATAATAATAATTAGTGATTATAGGAAGGTCCAGGTTCTATTTCAGACCTTTTATACTGTAGGTGATTTTCTATATGTATTTCATATATCTAATGGCTATCCTATGCTAAGTATTGTGCTGTTTTTAATCCTTTTCCCATTAATTAAAACCTTAATAGCCAATGAAATAGCATTAATAATAAAATAAATCATAATTAAAAAATTAAGATACTATCATTTTAAACATAAAATGGATAAACTTGATGTATTTTATCAAAAATGTGTGTGGAGATTAAAATAATATAAATAGGAACGCATTCAACCTCCCTCCACCTAAATAAAAAAAAAACAGTTGAAAATATTTAAGGTATTTATAGTGGACTTATTAAGCCTGACGGGACGCTAGAAATAAACAGTCTTAACAGACTACAAGTGTATGGTTCACTTCAGTTATGTTTAACATTAACATTCCACACCACTCTGAAGGAATTTCGCGCATAAATCAAAGGGTAAACTTAGTACCGACTTCTTGCGCCTTGCATGTTTAATATGTGGAAGAGGGAGGGAAGGTAGCTTAAATTTACTTTACTCCTAGGAGAATGCGTGGAGGGAAATGGGCAGGGTGGCAGCTAAGCAGAGATGAACTGTAATAACATCTTAACAGAGGGCGTTTGTACGTACTGAAAGTCACTCATGGGCACTTTGCAACTCCCTAAACAATCTCCCAAAATTCCCCTTATTTCAGTTTTGTTATTTTATTTTTGGTGTATTTTTTTTAAAGATATATTTGGCTACTTACTCTTTTTTTTTTTTCGAGGAAGTTCTCTCTAGAAAAAGAAAAGTTCAATATTCCAGTGAGGAAGCTTATATATATATATATATATATATATATATATATATATATATATATATATATATTTATATATATATATATTCTTTCTTTTATACTTTCTAGTTCCTATAATATACACTTTTATCCCTGCATACATGTGAAGAAACCGACACACTGAAAAAAACCCACTGAGATGGCTCCTAACTTGTGAGTGAAATGGGGCGTTCAGTCCTCGCCATCTTTATGAGAAAAAAAAGGCTTAAAAAAATATGATGAGTGTATTTTTTCAAATTGAGTGAGATAAATCCAGTTACTTACATGGCAAAGGATAAATGTGAATGAAGTAGATATGCCCTTACAATCTTATCATGTGTTATTATAGACTTGTATGATAAAATTGAGCATTGAATTGTAAATCTGCATTTGTTATATAGTTAGGATTTTACTTTTGCGTAGTCACATCTTACCTCCTATTTAGGATACCCCCATATTTATAAAAATTCGATAGGACTCAAGAAGGTAGAGATAAGAGAAAACTCACCAATTTTGAAATAAAATAAAAGTGGGAAACCACTAAGGAAATAATCTCAAGTACACCCAGTCTGGAATCAAACCCAACCTCTACGTCATCGAGAACAAGACTAAGCTAGCTTAATAATAGGTCCACGTGCCTTCTGGTGTTGGTCAAATATATGTGTACATATTAAAACGTGAGGGAAATTTTAATTCTCTTTGATTTTATATTTAAGTTTTGTTCAATGGAAATGAAACTGAATTCACACAAAATTATTATTCCCACCCAATGTATATCGATAAAGCATTTATTCTATTAACGATTTTAAAATTTAATTTCCTTAATGAAAAAAATTAATGGAATGATTTAATAGACAAAGTTTTGATTGTTTATTATATTTTGTTAACTTTCATTTACTTAATGAATTCCTAAATTTTATTCTGGCTTAAAATTGAATTAGTGTTAAAGACATGAGCTATTCTAAGAACTATACAAAATAAAGTTTTAAGTTTACAAAATTCTAATAATTTCACCGATCACATTTTCAGGAAAGGAGGATGGATGAGGAAAGTTATCCTCCTATTGTAACCATTAATGAGTTGTGACAACAATGTGCTATGTCCAATCACCGTCTAACAATAACAAAAGTGATTAATTGAACAGTTTAAATGTTGTTTGAAACATAAAGCTCATTACTGTCCAAACATACATTCACCATAGTTTCTTTTTTAATTCATTTACTTTAGTGGTATACTTCAGATTTATTCAGGTAAAATTTCTTTCTTATGATAATATAGTCCTAAAAATTGTACAGGATGAACAACTTTAAAATGGTAATAGGATATAAGATGTTTCAGCAAAAAACAATTACTGGTCATTATTAAACCTACCTCATCCATTATTATTTGCTCACCTATCCCACCTCGTAGCAATTACTTTAGGGTCAACTATCGTATCCTTCAGAAAGAAAGATATATTAAAATACATCTCATCCACCCCTTTCCCAATATATTGGTTTCTGATATACATAATTTTCATTCAAGAAATATTTATATATACATATTTTTTATTTAAAAAGATATATAAAGTGTAGTAAATCAACTATATCAATGTAATAGAATCATTATAATAAACTCGTTATTTATTACTTTTTAATAAAACTATCTCAGAATTTATTCATAGCTGGCATGAATGAATTTTCTCTTACAAATTTCAAATTGAATAATTTGTAAAGTAACCTCTAAAATAGAACGCATTTTATTCCAGTGAAGCAAACTCTAAAAACAAATTTCTCAAAAACTACTTTTCTACATATTTATGAAATGTTGCCAGAGTTTTCTATATTAAAGTTGGAAATGTACCTCGGGCATCTAAAACTGGCGCCAGACATCGCAACCTTTATTTCTGCCAACTCTCAGGGAAGATCTCCCCTTTTATCATGCCAGTAGATCCAGAGTGAAAACATCGAAAAAAAAGGATATCTTAGGGATGAAAGGGATATTCAAAATAGTTTCTTGAAATAATGTTAGGAAATATTCTTGGTTTCTTTTATTTGTTCGTGTATTTTTTATAAGACTTCACTAATGTTTATATTATTTCATTTATATACATAATAGCTTTAAATTGTATTTAATATTTTTTTACTAAGTTTTCTTTACAGTACTATCCCAAAATTATTAATTAAAAATGTATGAAAATTTTTTCCCTAGTTTCTTTAACTATTATGGTTGATAATTATACAATAATTACACCAATATTATAGATAATAGGAGGGTAATATCCAAAGAAATGTATCCAAATTTATAAGGATATACAGTTGTAATCTATTTACTATAACCAATCTCACTAAAATTGTATGTGGTTCAATCCCTGATGTTCCCATTACTGAAATAACAAATTGAATGAGCTAATCATTTAGATTACGTACAGATCCTATCAAATATCTTCGTCTGAATATATGTGTACACCTTTTTATATTATACAGTGCTATGTTTGGCATAAATTGTTAAATTGCTGTATTTAAATATACTTACATTGTTTAATGGTTAATTAGAATGATAAATTCAGAAACATACAAGCCAGTATGTTACTCTGCGTAGTACTTTAACAAGTTTATACATTCAAAAAGCTTCAAATATGGTTAAATATACTGCCAATATTTAGAGAAATTGAAGTAAAAAGTATTATTTTATAGGTTATATATAATATATATATTAAATTACATCAAATTTTATTCTGTGATTTAACTCAAACCGTCATAATTAATAAAGAATATTATCTATTACTAACATATTTGGGGTTTAAACATATATTTACATATATCCAATAATATTTAATTAAAACGAATATATATAAACAAAATAATAGTGGGCCCACATAGTCTGAACAAATAAATATAAAATGGTAGCTTTGAACATGCAAACCACATATTTTGAAACAATTAATGTATAATATGTATGATATTTTGTATGAGCAGATATTATATGTTTGTATTTGTTTGTATTTAAAAAACTGACTAAAAACTTTTTTCCAAAACTCGAAGGCAGTTTCATGAACCAGATTAAGCCAAAGATTTAAAAAATGAGTATTAAAAATAAATGAACAATAACAATAACTGAATATTAAGCAAATTCTACATTACAACATCAAATACAAATTATTAAAATATATAATACAAATTTAAATTAAATTATTTTACTTAAAATGAAATAGAATAAAGATTATTACCCTTGTTTGGATCTAATACTATGGCTAACACCCTCCTTTCAATACATATCAAAAATTCATCCACCATCTGGTGTGTGAAAAAGATAAAGTTTATGTATACTTTATTCAAACAAATAAGAGATGTACTAGCGTGTTAATTTAAAGATTTGATTCAAAATAGTTATACATTCGAACAATAAATTATTTCTTAGGATTCTTATAGTAAGTTGAAGAGTCAATTTTGGTTTGTATTCTACCCACAGTAATTATTTACTAATTTTTTAAGGCTGAATCTATATGTATGGGAGTGGGTATTATTAAAGTAATTAGTGTGCTAGTTTATAATGCTTTCACCTATAATATTAGTTACTCTTAGTTTATCATTCTTGAATAGTAAAAAAATATTGATTAGCAGTAGAATTTTTTAATATGAGACACAAACAATTTTTATAAAATGGCAAATTGCATTCCATCATAGTTTGGTTTTTAACAGGTGGGTTAATGCCCTTGTTAATGTCTCTTAGCACAATCTTACACAAACAGTGAACTAACAAAAGATAACTATGCATAATTATTTGCATTAGTGTTACCTATATTAAAAGTCCTGTTCTGAAATTGAAAGATGACACATGGATACGGGAATTTAACCCGGGTCCCTTGGCTTAGTATGCCAATGCTCTGCCCACTGAGCTATCCAGGAATCGTCCCGTAGTCAGGGTCATTCTTCTCTTATATTTTAAGGCAGAGTCTATGATAGACGTGCGGAAATCGATGGCTTTATTCACGAGCTATCAAATAACGCAGCCATCTTCGATTCGGTAGTTGGCTTAAGGCTGCCACTTTTACAATTATTATAATTGTTAGGGATTGTATATTTAAAAATCAAATAGCCGAAGCTATTATTTATGCTTTGTATTAAGGAATTCTCTATATAGATAACATATTCTGAAATTGAAAACTATATATTAAAAATACTATGAAATGGAAATATATTTATTGATTTTAGAGATATTCTAGAAGTGGCGTTTCAAAAAATTATTTAGTCACACAATTATTTTACTAAATGTAGGGCTGTGTTGATAGAATTTAAATAGATTTTATGGTTATAAACTAGGTCTGAGCCGATCATCTATTTTGCCACTCATGTCGATACTAATTATTTATTGTCGATTAGGATGATCACTGGTGTAGGGTGCCAATCATATTAATATTTTATTTTAAATCTATAAAAGATAAAATTTTGTAATAATATTAAAAACTCATCACTAATATATTATACTTTGAATAAAAACAGAAAAAGTTATCTTGTAAATTAAAATAAATTTCATTCAAATGAGCATTAGGAATGTTAAACTTAAGTTTCTAAGTATTAACTGATAAAAATACATCCAAGTATTGAAATAAAGAGAAGTCCATGATGCCGTTTTGAAACCTCTAATACATCTATAGTTTTAGTTTCCTCTGAATCCTCCTCAAATGTGATTTATCTTGAATCTTCCACAGTTGTAGTTTAACTTATATATTCCCCAATTTTAGTTTACCTTGAATCTTCCCCACTTTATTTTTACCTTGAATTCTCCCCAGTTTTATTTTACCTTGAATCCTCCCCAGTTTTATTTTACCTTGAATCCTCCCCAGTTGTATTTTACCTTGAATCCTCCCAAGTTGTATTTTATATTGAATTCTCCCCAGTTGTATTTTACCTTGAATCCTCCCCAGTTGTATTTTACCTTGAATCCTCCCCAGTTGTATTTTACCTTGAATTCTCCCCAGTTGTATTTTACCTTGAATCCTCCCAGTTGTATTTTACCTTGAATCCTCCCCAGTTGTATTTTACCTTGAATCCTTCCCAGTTGTATTTTACTTTGAATCCTCCCTAATTTTATTTTACTCTCAATTTTCCAAAGTTTTAGCTTATATTGTATCCTCCAAAGTTTTAGCTCACATTGAATACTCCTCAGCTTAGCTATTTAAAGATAATCCCAAATTTTAGATTCTCTTGAAACCTGCTCTCGTTGTTCAGACATCTGTTTGTAGGTTGACATTGAATAGCTAATTGGCATCCACCCTGTCATAATTATTTTCTCTCACTTACACAAACTATCTCACTGGCCAAACATTTTATTTACAACACAAACCCCTCCCACCCACTGAACTCATCTCCCTGTCTTTGAAAATAAGTGTTTACTTAGAGTACATTAGCAGCTTCCCTCTTGGACTTTCAGAGAAACAGATTAAAGGACAGGAATTTAACAAGGACGATCTATCAGTACCTACTATGTAAGGTATGCAGCACCGTTAACAAAAGAACAAAAGGTCAGTTATAAGAATCAATGAACCAAATGCCGATCATTGGCTTAGCCGATTGTGTCACTATTGGCTGGTGATCGGATTCAGGATTGGAATCAGACCAAACAATACAATATTGAACTAATAATATATGCTTTCAGTTTTTTTAAAAGCTAATCATTCAACAAGCGTCCTTAAATCCTTTTATATTTGAATAATATACAAGTACCTGGAATTCAAAGCTAGTTTAAATGCATCTATAATATGTTTAATATACTTCAATAGTAAGTTTACCCGGGCTACCATTAAAATATTACATATCTTTATTAGTGATAAATGGCTGACGTTATATGTGACATATTACAAAAGATTTAGGATTTATTTAGGGTGAAAAGATATTAATAATATTCAAATAATTGTGAATGGAGCGTAGTTAATATGAATGGCAACATAATATTCACGCAACATATGCCTTGCACATCTTAAATTTGCATCTAATAGGAAATATTTCCATCCTAAAGTGGTACAATATTACATACAATAATAAATAATAATTGTTATTAGAAAGTAAAAAAATAAGATATATTCAAAAATATATGATTATGTAAACTAAAGCTAGACATATTAATGTTATTTTTGAGTTTCTCATATGTATACATTTGGTGGTTAGGAATTTTTTTATATGGAGACTATTATGTGACACCATATCCTAAAAATTAGGTCTTGCAATTATGTCCTCATAGATGTCCGTCCCTTAGACCACATCTGACACCATTAGGTGTATTTTGTAAAGACTTGATAATTATTTGTATGATTGGTTATACTTATGTGAAATATTTATTTTTATTCTAATTCCGTTATTAATGTTAGTTTACTGAAACTATGTTTTTCAAAAATTAGATATTTTCTGAAAATTATTTGTTTTTATTTTATTAAAATATATATATGGGAATATCTTTATATGATGAGTAACAATATATACTTATTATTCTCGGGGATTGATCGGAGTAGGAGAGAATTAATTTAAGGATAGTATGATCATTATTAATTATTATAATTTTTGAAATTATGAACTCTCTAATAAATGGCTGTAGCGTTTTGTTTCAAACTAGTTAATCTGGGAAGTGTTTTATATTATAAATAATAATGCACATTTGTGTTTAAAAAAATGAAGTTAGTTTATTTGTGAATTATTTATGAAGAGTTTGTCTAAATCTATAAATAATAGATTGCATAGAAAATTATGTAGATTGTGTCTTAGAATGTATTTAAATTAAATGTGTTTTATATCCTTGTGGGTGTAGTTAATAATTTTGTCTTATAACATTTTCCAGACCAAAAAAAAGTTTCCCAAAGACTCAAATAAATGAAAAATAAGTTGTTTAATTTTGTCCATCCCAATGGGCGTAGCGGTGATCATAAAGGCCCAAAGTCTCCGAATATGTACAAGGGAAAATTGTATTCTACTTGTATAGCGAAAAAGATTACAAGGAAAGTTTTACCCCGCACTATAATTGCATTCCAGAGCCCATGAGCTTCCTCTTGTCTTTCTTCCCCTCATACCCCTGACCTCTTTTATTTTCACCCTCTTCACCCCTTCTGGTCCATACGCATTGGACCAAAACACGGTGATAGGTTGGGGCGGGGGGTGAAGAGGAGGAAGGAGGAAGAAAAAAAAGGAGGGCAGTAATGACAGTCCTCACAGTGGCTTCACATTGTTATTCTCTTCACGGCCCGAGAGAGGACCAGTGGCATCATCAGAGCTGAAGCTCAAATTCTGGGCCAGCGCATCTTCTATATAGGCCATGCCATAGACGTTGGTATAGGAGCGTGCACAAAGAGGCTCAGACCTCCCATAAAGTCCATAGAGGGTCAATACAGGTCCCTTAACTCTTGGCATACCCGCTTCGGTGGCCACATGGTATAACGAGTCAATCCCGCGATATATTGGATTGCTGTCCACGGAGAAATCGGGGCTCAAATACTCTCTGGACGTAATAGGAGTCATTTCTTACCAAAATGATTTTCCACTCTCTCTCAACGCCAGTGCGAGTATACTTCCTCTAAAGTCAAGTTTTGTATCCCTATAAGTCACTTCGGTTACTGCATAGTTTAAGACGTCACTCTTGCAATACACTAGGCTGCCATAGTAGGTACACCGGGGTTTTAATCAATGTGGGATGTAATTAGTTTGTAATTTACTTAAATAATTTTTTAGTTCCCTCCGCAAAAATTTGGCAACATTTTCTAATCCCTAATACATATGCGTTAAACCAGAACGAGTAGTAAGACGCACTGCTAGAATTCTAATAGTAATAGTATTAATAATATTAACCAGTAATACGTGATGCTAAAAAAAAATCCTTACAAATCAACGTAAATAATAAAGATGCACATAGCCTGAACGGGTAGTAAGAGGCAGTGCTATATATATTAAAAAATCTCAAATTATAACATCAAACTCTAATTTATATGGCTATTATTTAGAAGGCATTCTTATGAGAACGATTCAGTTTCCTTACATTGAGTCAAGTGTCCTTGAAATCTTTAAAGACGCGAATAGTTTGTTCTTTCTTGAGCCTGTGCAAGGTCTCATTTTATGCTAAGCGTTAATTGAGGTACAGGTCAGTCCAGCTCCAGCGTAGCGAATGGGTCATGAGAATAATTTAATAAAGACAAATGTAGGATAAGTGTTTTTGTAATAAACTAACACATTATTCGGTCAAAACGTGGCAAGCAGGTGGCGTAAAATGTAATTTAACCACAATTTGACGTAAACCTACTCTTATTCGTAACGTGCTCTTTACCATTCGTGATCAATATTTACAAAAAATATGAGCTGCCCTCTGCTGACGCTCCTAAGTTAGTTGCACCTATATGTTTACCCAGATTTTATTACCATACTCTAGCTGTGAAGATCTGTTGACAAAATTATATTGAATTCTTATTTTTATTTGAAAAAAAAAAATCATCTAAATATGGGAATCGAGCCCAGAATTTTTTCCTGAGTACAACAATGCTCTCTCTAACCACTGAGATATCCAGGAATATACCCGTCCCTAAGGCCATTCTTCACTCATATTTTAAGGTAAAGTCTGTGATGGATTTTCAGAAATCTTCGGCTACAAATGTGTGAACAATTTAGATCACGAGCTATCAGATAACGCAGTGAGCATCGACTCAGAAGCTGGCTGTTGCCACCAACTGTATGATTACAATATGGTGGATTAAATAGGTCACGATGTCTTCCCGTCCATCACAGACTCTGCCTTAAAATATGAGTAGAGAATGGCTCTGGGCTTGGGACTTTTCCTAAATATCTTAGTGGTTAGTGCATTGGCGTAATAAGGCAAAGGTCTTGAGTTCGATTTTCATGTTTATATTTATATATTCTGTTGCGGCTATAACCGTAATTAGTAAATATCACATTTTAGCTAGTTAATACATCAAAATATTATTTGTTCTTCTCTAAAAGGTATTTTTGCACCTACAGATACAAGGTTCCATCCTTAAAAAATGTCAAATGTTTTCAATAATCTACTAGTTGGATTCGTCCAGTAATAAACAAGATTATCTGACTAATTAATAATTTTAAATAATATATATTTAACTATTTAATTTTATATAGAGGATGCATCAGTGAATATGCAGACTAAATCTAGATATGAAAATTTTGGTTTGTTGAAAACGGGAGTATTGAGGTTAAAGGGTGATTTTCTCTTAATCATTTCACTTTCTCACTCCCCGCAGATAAGAGTAGCTTTCGTTTAAAGTCAAAATTTAATATACCTTTCATACAAATGTAATTAATGTGAGCATAGTTCGGATGGTCAATAAGGTGAAAGGGGGAAAACAAATTAGTAATTGGTATACAATATACCTTTTTCTGTATAAATGTTAAAAAGGAGAAAAGGATGATGATTCAAAAATATTTATAGTTCTTGCTATTTAAAATCGCCTATTGAGTGTGGGTTTCTTTATAAATCAAGTGAAATTATTTATAACGAACACTGACGTGGTAATTTATTATTAGTTATGTCTTATTTTTATCAAAACTGACACTATTTTCCTAAATTTTCCAGTTTACCTTCCTCTAGAATACTATGAAAGATCTGGATATATATATAAAATCTCAAAATATAAAATCAAACTGTAAATATGAATGGATATTATTTTGAAGGCATTCTTATAAAACGATTCAGTTTACTTAATATGAGTCAAGTAATCAACTCCAAAGTAATATATATATACACAAACAGTTTAGAGTTGATTTAAGCTTTAGGATCTCCGTCCAAGTAAGTTGTAAGATTTTAATTTTAGTTGAATGAACTATTTTATATTGTTACTATATCACTCAAAGAAAGTAAGCTATGTTAGTCATATAAATTTCCAGTTCGATATTATTAAGGAGATTTACATTTTATGTGCCCCCGAAGTAAAAATAGTGCGTTTTATAATATTATGTATATTACTATCTTTGTCTTTCCGTTTGTAGGTAAATCAGCGATACCTCAAACGAAAATCATAATTCTATCTGTAGATTTGGAATTAAGAAAGGTTTTTGTTTATTTTTTGAAAGCTCAAAATTTTCCAAGATTTATATAGTGATTATTTTTTTAAAGTTATCTATAAATAATATTTTAGATAACAAATAACCCTATTTACCTATTTTTTTGGAAATAATATATTTTAAGAACGAATATTTAATTACTAGTATTTGAAAGTTTTATCTATCTAAGATGGTTTTACGTTTTATGTTCAAAATTAAAATTTAGTGTGTATTTGATATAATAGATATCTCTCTAGATTATATTTAAGAATAAACGTTCATATGAAGATAGACCATTTATAACCAATAATTGTAACTGATTCTCAATATATATATATATATATAAATATATATATATATATATATATTATTCCAAACGAGAAAGTATTTACGATGATGTTTTATAAATAATTGTTTATTATAACCAGCATTTTGATCCGTACTTCGAAAGGCTAAACCGCACCAAAATTATATATACTTTAAACGTTTAACATCCGGTTGTCCACTTTTTGATAGTTCTTTGTAGTACAATCTTGATAAAACTATATCAATCACAAACCAATCATAATAATCATTGTTAAGCTAAAATTTAATTAATATTTGAGAGAAAATATTAACATGTTCACAAATTGAATACACAAACAAATTCAGTCCATTAGCAAAACAATATTGACTTAATTAACATAATAAATAAAGATAAACAAATTAATAGAATGTTACATAAATAGTTTTAATAAAATAGCATCAAAGTTCATCATAGAGAAAAAATAAATAATATTATTTTTAAAGAAACATATTGATCAAAAGCTATCATGGTTTTCCAAAGAGCATCACGACCTGGCCCTTGCCGTCTTTTCACCTGAGAAAAACACCTTCATAATCCAAAGATGTATTTCACCAATACAAATCAACATCACAGAAATAGTGGCGGCATTCTCCACACTAATATGGGAGCTACAGGAAACCAATCAACTAGAAATCCGTTTGGGTTGCTTTAGCAACACGGTAGTTCAATTTCTACTCCTTGGAAAAGGTCCTGTCTACCAAGATAATTAATTGGCCATGTATTCTCATACCTAAGAGAAAGCCAACTTATTAAACTGAGACTTTTGAAGAGTCTTTATTTTTATTTTGAGAATATTCAGTATTCTTAACATTTTAATAATTCAAAAACTCAAGATTTAAAATCATTGCCATTATAGAATTGAGATAAATAGTTGTTTAAGAACTAAACTATTTATAACAGGTAGTAGTAAATGTTTTATTTCATGTAAAAGTGTTAAAGTAACTTTATCATAATATTTAATGCTTAACATAAACAAAATAATAACGATTTGGTATTTCAAAAATACTTGATTGATTATACGATATAATGGCAAAACTTCACGGTCAAATTTATATATGGTGTATTCCTACAAAAATTAATAGTGGGATTGATCCCGTCGCATTATATATTGGTTCATCTTATCGTTCCTTTTGAGGCCCACTGGCGGCCATTTTAAAACGCCAGCTTTAAACAGTGGTATTTTAATGATTATGTATTTTTTTCCTAATCGAAATAAACTAGATTTTAAAAGTAAATGTTTATTAATATAGTCCTTTTTTTAAAAAAGATCACGACCAATAAAATAATTTGATGCTCGAACCAAAGAGTATAGAATTAAGGTCAAACACATTAATGTACACTACATTTATTGCTAACTATGTGTTTATTAATATTTTATGATTACGAATCTTAAATATTCATTTGAATATTTAAACTACAATATTTGTTTCACGGATAACAAAAATAAACCTTCCATAACTATAATAATGTATAAATAGGTGACCTGGTGGTCTAGGGGTAAGGTGTCAGCCTTCTGTGCTGGGGCCGGGGTTCAATCCTCGGTCCCGGTACATATTAATCTGATTACCAAACCCTTCCTTCACCTCTGACAAGACATCTTGTGAATGTGGGGAATGCCAGGCCTCCACCGTGGTTCGGATTCCACGTTAAACTGTAGGTCCTCCATTTCATCTCACAATCACCCCACCATTACACATTAACGTAAGTGCGTATTACCCGAACGGGTAATAAGACGCGGTGCTAATAATAATAATAATAATAATAATAATGTCTAAGCTTAGAACCTTAAATGGATAGTAAGACACGGTGTTAAGAAATAAAAATTATTATTTGTTGAACTTTCACTTGGCCAGCAATAGAAAGTAAGCCTTAATCTAAACGGAAACAATAGTATGAAAGTAAAAGATAGTTTGAAAGTAAACAAAAAAATAAATACAAACATTAATCTGAAAGTAAACAATAGTCTGAGAGTAGGCAATCGGTTAAAATTAAAGCTTACTCTGATCATAAAAAATATTCTGAAATTAAACAATAGTCTGAAAGTAAACAATCGTCTGAAAGTAAACAATAGTCTGAACGTAAACAATAATATAAATATAAACAATAATATTAAAGTTAACAATAGTCTGAAAGTAGGCAATCGTCTGAAACTAAAGCATACTCTGAAGATAAAAAAATATTATGAAAGTAAAAATTATCTTTAAGTAAACCATGATCTTAATATAAAAATAGTTTTAACGTAAAAAATAACTTGAAAGTAAACAATAGTCTGCATATAAACAAGCATCGGAACGTACGCAATAGTGTTAAACTAAACAATAGTCTGAACGTAAGCAATAGTATTAATATAAACAATGGTCTGAATATAAAAAGATAGTCAAAACAATAGTTTGAAGATAAACCATCTGACCATAAACATTATTTTGAAAATAAACCATAATCTAAACAAAACAATAGTCTGACGCAGTGAAAGGAATTCTCAACGTAGGTCGAAAGAAAGAAGTGATAACGTGATTCCTTCCTCTCGTTAGTGATAAAAATCTTAATGTCGTTAATTAGAGAGCTCAACAGAACTTCTATAGGGATTTATCATTGAGAAATAAGAAAGAAGGAAACAATGAAAAGGAGATTAAGAACGGAGGCATTTGTACAGTGATACTTCTAAAAATAAAATATAAAATTTTAAGTGGGTATTATAAATGTACTCCAAACCTAATACCTCTTTCTTCACAATGATGTGATCAGCAAAATAAATTAAATGAAATAAAAGTTGAAATTACATGAAATGGGAAATTTTAAATACTGAAATAAGAATATCCACTACATGTTTCAATAATAGTTGATCAAATAATATAAAGAGTCACTTTCGCGCAATAAACCAGATTGTCATTGATGAGGAGATCGGGGTTCAAATCCCGATTGGGTGGGCTAAGTTGAGTTCTTCTAAATGATTTTCAGCTGCTCTCCTTTGATGAAAACGTGCGTACATTTCTTCTAAATTATACCTTGCTCTTTTCTACAATATTAACGAAATTAATATATATGCATTGAGCAAAAAAAAGTAGTGAAGTGGGGTGGAAAAACATATACATATCTTATTAACTAATGTTCATTATATAAGACTTGATTCAAAAAATATACGAATAGTTTTAAAACACATATAAAAACATGTAAAATAGATTTATAATCAAAGTGGCACCCATTTTTCTTGAAAACTACAAAAATGGGTTTTATTATTCTTTGTTAATCAATCAATATGAGTGGAAAGAAGAAGTAATATTCAAATAATGGATGACATTAAGGAATTAAGAGAAATTCTGGGAGCCAAAGGAGGGGGCACAGGATCTGGTACATTGGTAGTCTAAGTCCACTGGAAAAAGGAATGGTCCTGTCGTAAGACAGATCTACTAATAGTAACAATATTAATAGTTTGCAGTTACTTAGCTTCAACGTGGAAATAAACTCAGCTTTATGGACAATTTTAAAACAAAACATTTGATCTATTGTGATAGTTTTGTTATATGTTTTTATCACATATGAACACATAAAATGACAATTACAATATTTTATTTGTATATTATATAGTATGTTAAAAGATAATTTTATAGGACATTACTTTCTTCAGGTGCAAGAAAACAAATTATGTTATGTAATGTTATAAACTTGGAAGAAGTCCATTAACTATCTTAAGTTTGTTAAAATATTTGTTTTAGAGGTTCAAACATCTATAATATTAAAGTTTAGTGGTTTATGTATGTATGGTATGTATGTATGTATGTATGTATGTATGTATGTATGTATATATGTATGAAGGTATGTATGAAGGTATGTATGTATGTATGTATGTATGTAGGTGTGTATGCACGTATGTATGTACGTATGTATGTATGTATGTATGTATGTATGTATGTATGTATGTATGTATACATGTATGTATTACTGACAAGAGGGTTTTTTAATACTTTTCGATGAGCCAAGAACTGTAAGTTTAGTGAAATTGTAGAATAACCACTCAAAAGTTGCTCAAAATATTAAAACTTGAAATCTTATTAAATTTCACAAACTATGTAAATATTTTAGATAATTATTTTAATTTAATGAAATGTTGTTTTCACTGTAAAATTAAGTAAATACACAGATGGCGTACATAAATTAAAGTCTTAGACTCAATTGAAATGGCGGATTATATAACATTTACCTGATTTTATAGTTTTATATGTTTTTTCGTCTCCATATTTATGTATAAAATAAGCATTTTATTTAAAATAAAATTTGCATAGCCTATATTAAACATCATTATTTAATTTGGGATAACATTCACACAAACACACACATATATATATATATATATATATATTCATACATCAATGACTACTTTGATTAAAACTCATCATGGAAATTAAAGATTGTGGAAGTATACATTAAAAGAAATAAGTTTTCTAAGTGAAAAGCCCATAGACTTTCTAGAGGCTCTTTGAACTTATTTCTTTATCTGGTTCATCAGTTTCATTTAAGTAAATGAGAGAGTGTTTATTTGATAACTTCACAGAAGACTTTTCCAGGAAAGGTGATAGTCATACTTTCCGGTATTTGGATTTTAAACATGTTTACTCTTCAATATGTATATAATATACTGACCATGCATATAACAGTTGGAAGACCTTAAACTATAGGAAGCCTCCGCATTACCTGCTAGAATTCATATAAGATATGGCTGATACAAATAAGGAAGAAAATGTTTGCAGCAGCATGCAGTTGGCGTTGAATTCAAGACAAACACATGCATGAGGATGACATTGAACAATAAACCTTTATACGAGGTCAAACTGTTAATAAGGAGTGTGTAAATTATGCTTCAGTCCCATGCACCAGATGCAGTTAATAATTTATTACATATTAGGCTGCAAACAATAATAATTTATTGTTTGGGAGAAAAGTTTTTCTGTTTGGAGATTACTTTAGTTATTGCATACCATTTTCTACCATATGCTCATAGGTCATTAATCGTCCTGACAAGTATTTGATTGTTTCGTTTTTTGAAAGAGTTTTTAATCCTTAAATTTAACCAAAAATTCACGGGATATCGATCGTAGCTTCTGTAATATAGTATTTAAATTGTAATATGAAGCTTGGGCACGGTAATTTAACCCGGGACCTTTGGCTTGGTAAGCTAATAATTTAACCAAGTAGCTATTCAGGAATCTTCCCATGCCCAGGGGCATTTTTCAGGCATATTTTAAGACAGAGTCTGTTATTAGCTAATTACATTGGGTGATGGAAAACAAAATGATTTCTTGAAAAATATTTTGTAAATGCTCAAGGAAATATTCACACATGAAACATTTGTAAATAGTCTGAGTCCAACTGATGTTTCAAATGGCCAATCTGTATCCATAAAATGATGAAGTTGCGCAATTAAATGTGCATTTATTGGACATTTTAGAAGTATAGATGCATTATTGAATGAATATATGCTCAATTTATTGAAAGTTTGTGTGGGAAAAGAGCAACTATCCAGTATTTCTTTCAAACAAATTTACGCCCTCGTAAATACGGCCACACAAGTTAATCTTAAAAAATAAACACTATGATAATGCTAATTAGCATATTAAATTCTAAATAAAGGTCAATGTTAAGGAACCTGCTTAGTGGTGATAAATATGGCAAAATATATATTTCATGGAACAATTTTAACAGTTTATCTAAAGGGAACTAATTCTTACTAAAAAGTATATATTTGATACCTTAAATCCTGGCATCCCCTTTATCCTTTAATCGAGGCATCTCCCAATTAAACCAGTTTTTCTCATTCACTATTAACCAGCTACAAGGTCAAACTTAGACATGATAGGTGCCCAAGCCCGTTTTCAATATTAACAATTAAATTTTGTAGGTCATCACCTGTTTTTAAACTTTTGAAAATTAATTTAATAAAAATAGAACCAACTTAGTTCATTATCACTTTATCCACTCTTACATAATAGCTGACAGAAATTTACTTTTTACAAAGAAAGCCTAAACTTTTATATACTTGTCTATTTAAGATTAGGTTTTGTTTTGTTATTTATTATATCTTGTTTTTATTATAACATTTTGGTCATTTGATTGAATGAAAAAGTGAAAATATGTTTCACACTAAACCAGTATTGATTAGCTAATATAGTTGTGAATTAATTTCTAGAACACGACGATGGTATAATACTTAAATAGCTTTAAAAGTAAATTTACAAACCCTAATCAGTCACATATTGTAGAGTGACGCCATAATAAGCATGTCTTATTAAAACTGTACCTATAAAGTGTTCTCATCCACTCTCCCTCAATTTACCACTCGTGCGTAGAATCTGATTTACATTCCCTACATTGAAATGTATTTACTTTGATATCGTATTCTACCTAGAGATGAGATAATTTCACCGGTACACTTTCAATTAACTTTGCTCAACTTCAAATCACTCTATGCCTTGCAACTAACCCTAGCTAGCTATGAAATGATAATTTACAAATCTTGAAACTAGTCAAATAAGCTTACTCTTTTAGGTACTAGCCATCAAGATAAACTTCATGAAAGAGAAAATTATTAGAAAGCTATAATCTGCAAAAAATAACTTATTGCCAATGTCGGATATCAAAACATAGTATCCAGGATAAAAGTTTTTTTCGTTTACTATGAAACTAGACTACTCTACTATTGAGTTTATCATAATTTAATATAAATATTAATATCTTTTACACATTAGTTTGGGGTTTTATTCCTCCCTTTTTGAATATACATATCATATTTGCACACGAATTACAAACTAACTTTATTCTAGAACAAATATCACACCCAGCCTCCCTGATCATAATTCAATAAGGTTAAATTAGGGTAATCCTGAGTTCACTAATAAAACATTTGCTTGTGAGGTAGGAAAGTGAACCTGTAACCCTTAGCTCAATGTGTAGAGTTACTATCTATTTAACTAATGAGTTGGACTTGAACATTTTGGTCCTTATCAACATAGTATTTACAGAACACATGTGCCTATAAGATAAATATTATAATTGCATATTTTTGCAGATATCATTACAGGGAAATAAGGTAGAGAAATGTATACCTGTCTAATTACAAGCTTTAATATTCAAATGTGAAAACTAAAATGTTGGATTCCTATACAGTAAATTCAAAATTTGGCGCATTATTGAAACAGTTAATGTGGTTTTATGCAACCAAATAATTATAAGTTATTTGCATGCACTTATATAAAATTTATCTATAATAACAAATAATTTGATTTTTTTTTTTAGTTTTTGCCACTTCTACCTACATTTTAAAATATTTTTGAGTAATTCAGCAATAATTGTTTATATCTCGTAGCTCTAAAACTAATATTATAAATAGGTTTAATATAACCAATTATCTGAAATAACATTGTACCATATTTTATAGCTCAAAATATATAGTTATTAGCATCCATTTGTAAAACCATGGTCATCCCTAAATCCCAAATGGTGGGCTGAAAGAAGAAAATACACCAAACCTAGAAATGTATCGGTGGGTAAAATGCTTCAAACTTGGTGGAGATCCATCAATTAGTTAGAAAGTTTAAATAATGGAATACAAACACATTGACAGAAACGCACACCCTCCGAAGTAGGGTTGCCTTTTTTTTTTTTTTTGCCTTTGTTAGTCTTTTCCTTTTGTTAGAGTATGTAGAGTTTACAAAAACAATAAGTTAACTTCCTAAAAGGTTGAAATAAAAATAATACAGTCAAAGTTGTTTAACAATAATATTATTATTATTATTATTAGCACCGCGTCTTACTACCCGTTCGGGTTATACGCACTTACGCTAATGTGTAATGGTAGGGTGATTGTGAAATGAAATGAAGGAACTACAGTTTAACGTGGAATCCGAACCACGGTGGAGGCCTGGCACTCCCCACATTCACAAGATGTCTTGTCAGAGGTGAAGGAAGGGTTTGGTATTCAGATAAATATTTGCCAGGACCGAGGATCGAACCCCGGCTGCCAGCATAGAAGTCTGACACCTTACCCCTAAACCGCCAGGTCACCGACTTGAATTTATAAACTAGCACCTAATATTATCTCAGTTAACAAACAAAACCATTATGTAAAACTTACGATTATAGCTCTTGTGGTGATAAATTATGTAAACATATACATCAATTAACGTAATCATAACTAATACATTAGTTAGTTTTCATCACACCTATTATTAAGGGAGAGTAAAATAATACCTGAAATGAACATTATGACCTCAATATCAAAATGAAAATAAATTTTCAACTCATCTCAAATAGTTAATTTAGAAAATATTTATCAATGTGAACCTATATAATATTTCAGTTGTGAAACTGAATAACACACTAAAGTAAGAATATAAAACACAATTTAGATAGAAAAAACAGTATAATATAATAATATTCTGAAATAAAATCATTAAATATATATACAAATATAAGTCCAATTAACTTTGTTTCAACCCCTTGGAGAAAGAAGTATTGTGATCGATTAAAAAAACTTGATATTTTGTTAAATGTCGACATTTCATGCACCTTTGAAACAAACAATGGTTATTGAATTGCTGTCCGAGTCTTTATACCAATTTTATCGTTCAGCCTTAAAATTGGTATATATAGTTGTCATAAGGTCCTCCGGAGGTTTTTTTTAAACTAGATATCTTAACCTGAAATTATAGTTAGTGTCTCTATCGGAGGAAAAGAAAGAGATAAAATCTATTTTCTCAAAAATCTACGTCTAGACACTGTTTAACATCACAAACTAAAATTCAGCTATCTTTTTTGCCATTAAAATAAGTTTAAGGACACTCTAAATAAGCATAAGTTTTTAATTTTGATTATATTTCTGCAACTACTTGAAAAAAAAACTCATCATTGTTAAGTTGTTGTACTCTTAAAGTTAAAAACATGTTAGTATGAAATACATTTTTGTAAAATTAATAATATATAAGTTATAAACGAACATATATACAGCGTGTTTGTAAACTCATAGCACAAACTGCACATATAGATTGTTTTAACCAAAATTAACACAAGATCCCTATACACTTACATCAGTAAAATTATGGTAATACCATTAAATTGTGTTCAAAATTAAGACGTACAACGCTGGGAGAGCAACGGTGTTTAAGCAGGCGTGTACTACAAGTTGCCTAGGATTTAGGTGCGTGAACCTGCACATCTAATAATAGCAACTACTTTATGTGCTGTAGGACCGTTAATGAAGACCCTCAGAACGTATTAGCATTTCTAGATGAACTAGTGGGTTGTTTACTATTAATCGTGGTATGTTCTGCTGCTGTGCTCCAAGATGTCTAGGTGTATAGTGCCGCATGCCTTACTCCTATGCAATCGGTTGTACACGCATGCTTGAACAGCTCTACTCTCCCGGCGCTGTATGCCGAAACTTTGAAAATAATTTAATTGTATTAGAATAGTTTTCCGAATGTAAGTGTATCTGGATTTTGAATTACATTTGGTTCAAACAATATTTATGTGCAGTTTGAGCTATGAGTTTTAGAAAACCTTGTGCATATTTCTGTGGAGTATTTAGATACATAAAATTGATTTTTATGCACCTTGTTGTACAGAGATGATCCTTCTTTCTCTATGTTCCTATAACAAAGTATATTATAACATTTGCGATATTTGTTGGAGTGTTTCTGAAACAGTGTATATTATTTCGTTTAATTTTTTTTTTTGTTTAGTTTTTAGTTTTTAGTAAATGTCATTATGTTAATATTAAAGAAAAAGAAAATTTGTGCGGTGCACCATACCATAGAGCTTATTATTATTATTATTATTATTAGCACCGAGTCTTAATTCCCGTTCGGGTTATACGCACTTACACTAATGTGTAATGGTAGGGTGATTGTGCGATTAAATGAAAGACCTACAGTTTAACGTGGAATCCGAACCATGGTGGAGGCCTTACCATATATATACTATATCAAAAGTATAGTGTTATACATTATATAAATATTATTCTAATACATTAAATATGGATAATTTACTTGAAAATCTAACTTAAACCCTAAGTCAATTTTCTAATTGATATTATTTATTAATAAATATTAATTAATAGCTAGTAAATATTTGCTAATATTTTTTAATATTGTTATATACAAACCAACTTTTAATTAATATCGATTAAAGTATGTGCTTTTATCTTACGGTTGAAACTCAATATTTTAGTTACTAAAAAAGCAGATTCTAATTTAATAACTACAAAATTATTGCTATCAGCTCACAATAAACACATCTATTTTTAAAGTACTATAATAGCATTTTTTGTTGAGTAAAATTTTCATAAATTTATAATTGATACCGTATACCGTACACTTCATACAGCAAACAAAATTAACTCAATTTTTTTTTAATTCTATTTCAAAAAGATCTAAGTTCTATTGTTTTTTTAACTAATTATTGCCTATTTGTTAATAAAGAAATAAGTTATAGGCATCTCTTGGTTATAGAAAAGGTAATAATAAGTTATAGACGATGATATACCTTATTTCTTAGATCATTAATTGTTGTAAGCATACTCGATTAAATCTTCTGGCATCAGGTGTACATTTTCCCACCTTATTTCTTATCAGACTAAGGAGCCTTGGAGAATATTCCCTTATACCTTGAGTCGGAAAATAGCCGTGCGATAGTGATTACAATGTAATATGCATGTAGAGAGATGCTTTACAATTTTGAAACCTCTATAATTACATGTAATAATAACGAAATTACGGGCAGGTTTTCAACTCTGTAATTAACCTGGTCATGATTTACTTCACCCCGTAACGGTCTATCAGGTGATTTAAGGGGAGGGAATGGGGTGGATAGAAGGGGTGCCTAGAAGAAGAGAGAGAAAGATGTATTAGGTCCCGCTGAAGCCATTAATAACGCGGGCTATGACAGGTTCTAGTAACTCGCCTATACGTGTGGTCGATACACTTCTTGTCTTTTTTTATGTTACATTTTTTTAAGAAGTACTTTTACTTTCAAATTAAAGGTTTTTGACCTTATTTTTGAGATTCTTACTCTCGAGAATAATGTAATATTTTAAATACCTTTATGTATTCCCTCATGATATTTATTTTCACTAAACCAAATTGTGAACTTTGAACGATAGACACGTTATCCTATCATTGAGACTCGCCTCGGTGGCGTAGTTGGCTAACGCGCCTGTCGTGTTGAGCTCTAATACTGAGGACGGGGAGATCGAGGCTCGAATCTCGGTCGGGTGAACTGGGGGTGTTTTTTCCTAGATGGTTTTACACTCTCCCTCCACGCAAATGTGGGTTCATTTCCCCTAATTCAACCTTCCCAATTCCTTATCCATTAACGTAATTAATACTTAAAGCGTATAACCCGTACGGGTAGTAAGACGCGGTGCTAAATATTATTATTATTATTTTTATTATTGAGATGAGTATTGTTTATTACGTTACCCGAATCAGTGGCCAACCGGTTTATACATAGGCTCCATTTTGCAATCACTTAACATTGAAAAGGAGGTTGAGGCCTATTGTTGGGTGCACTTCAGGTAATAATTTCTAAATGTGATTTGTACCTGTTTGTCTTCTAAATACTCTTTTATTACTGACGTGAGTGCATTTCCTTTAAATTATCCTAAGTACATTCAAGCTTTAAAAGTTCAAATAATTGAATAGATAGCAATTAAATATCACAATGATATTACATGTGAATAACCCACTTCAATTCAACCAGCAAGGATTGAAACCTAAACCTTCACGTAACCGGAAATTTAGATATATTGTGAACTTGACACCTTAGCATTATCACCAGTGAGAGTCAAGTATTTTAAAGTGAATTTCAAGGGCATATTTATACTCCTTTATTTAATATAATAATCACGTTGACAAAAATTAAATACATACAGGGAGTATTAGGGTATTAACAAAATTGTACTTTTGAACAATTAATGACCCGCTTCGATGGCTTCATGGCCAAACGCGCTAATCCAGTGTTTGACTGTACTGCCAATGACAGGGAGATAGAGGTCTGAATTTTGGTCGGGTGTACTGAGCATAGATTTTCTCTCTCTCTCTCTCTCTCTCTCTCAGCGCAAATATGGGTACACTTCCTATAAATATTTTCTTTCTAATCGCTAACACATTAGAGTAATTAGTGCATTAGAGTAATTAGTGCATAAGCGTATAAACCTAACGGGTAGTATGATGCGGTGCTAAATAAAAGTAGGCCTATGTTAAATAAACTCGGGTGCTTTCTTACGTCTGGTACTACAATTATGTATTAAAGAAATATTTTTTCATCTAGTCATTGTGAGAGAGTAAATACTTTATAATGAGTCTTGGGTTTTTATTTAAATTAGAGTATATGTTTTTATAAACAAAAGATTGAATCTTTCATTAACACTGAAAAGTAGCAGTCTAATTTTAGATTTATACACTATGGTAAAGTCTATTATAAAAGTTCTTAGCTTAAGCAGTCTGTAGGTGAATTTTTTTACGTTTTTGGGTAAACTAAGTGCAGTTGAGTTAAATATTTAAGAACTTTGAATTTCATCCATAAATATTAAAACACTCTCAATTTCACGTATGGGCTGGATAAAATTCATGGAACTGAGTATTATAAAATATAATTTTCAAGAGTATCTAACACGTGTTATTTTTTATAATTAGATAAATCAACGAGATTATGTTCCCACATCGAGAGAATTTTTTTTTTAAATTCGAATTTCTGTATAAAAACAAACTTTGACCAATCTTAAAACTAAATTTTACTTCCCTGTCCTGGATACAGAATAAATACATACAAACAAATATTAATTTTTAAGCTTATACCTGTGTAAGAGCTTATAACATCATAAAAATGAATTAATATAATTTAATAATTATGAAAATAGCTGGTTTTTGATAGTTTTAAACAATATAATACTTTTTCCAACATAAAATACCGGTGGAGCTCCTCAGAAATTTGTTTCTTCAGAGTAGGTCACTAATTTGTGTGAAAAGTAGGTGCGTGAAAGCATGTGCCATTCTACGTTTGGACATTGATTGTAAGGATTATAATATATGTTTACATTATTTTATCCATTCTATATAAATTTTAACAGTTAATAATCCCACACCATTGTTAATTTGGGCTTAATATAGCTTATATAATTTTATCAGTGACGAAGCGCTCGTATAACAATTACTGAACGGGTGTTCTGAGAAGGTTTTTACCTAAATAGCTTGTTTGGACGATAACCCCTTATTTCTTCTTCGTTCCTGACCTATTAGTGTGGTTGAATGTGTGACTCTCTTATGGGTATAGATACGTTGAGAAAAAATAAAGATGAAATGTGAAATTAAATGGCGTATACACTTCTACACTTGTATCCGTAAATCAACCCAATTTTATAATTATTGTGAACCAAATGGATGAAATTAGGGCTGTATGAAAGATAAGAAACCGGCTATTATTTTGCAATCTTTATTTTCAGATGATTATTTTGGGCAAAATAAATGAACTAGTTTTTAATTAGAATTTTAATTTATTTGAGGTATTTCACGTATACTTTCTGACCTGACTGATAATATCAGCGCATGAATTATAAACTAACTTAAATATAAAACAGACACAACACCCAGTCATTGCCTAGTAAGTCATAAAGTCTGAAGGGGGGAAACCCACATTACACCAATGATATATTTTTCAGCCATTCCAGGAATCGAGCCCGGAACCCTTAGATATGTAGGTATACACTATACCGTCTAATCTAAAGTGTCGGACTCACTAATAGAAAAAAAAAAGTTTAATTTCATTCCCGTGTTGACCACAACCATTGATGAATATCTGTCAAGAGTGTCCTGGAATTTAATGATGACTTTTTCTTTTTATTTAAAAAGTTTGTCATCTAATACCGTTATACTCATGACAGATATTCAACAACTGTTGTGGTCGCCATATGAATAATTAAATCCTTTATTACGGGAGAGATATTTTATTAATCTTGTCTAAAAATGTATTTGTCATAAAATATACAATCACACTCTCCTTAATTAGTGTTTCCTACATCTTCACCATATATTACCAAAAAAATATTATTAATATAATAATTATTGTAGATTATATTTTATTAGTAAACAATATTATTTTTTTACAATTTTATCTTTCTATATTTATCAGCATTAGAATACTAAAAGAAAAGGTTTAATTTATTTTAAAGCCAGCTTCGAGATTGGCTATAAATAATATTCTTTCAAATAATTGTTGGAGATGAATAAAATTCATGATTAAGTTATTAGTTGGCTATTAAAAAAAACTTCAAGCATATTAGAATATCGTACCCATTGTTGACTAGAACCGTTACCTACATACCAAACGTTTAATTGGCAGCGTCTGACGCTTTCAACGGTCTGTAACTCATTGGACAATTGGCCAATTAACACACTGGTGCATTTCGTAAACACGAAGATCGGGGCAAAACATAGAAGCTCACCGGTTAAACACTGGACACACAGACACAGGGAAGATAAGGGGTGGTTGTTTATAGGTTTCTGGCACGACCACTACTCCCTTCTAACACACACACACACATACATACATACATACATATACACACTCGAGAAGCGATTAAATTAGACATTCGCAAAATTAACAGTACATAATTTTACTGACTCCACCACCCGAAGGGAGATTTTACCTCCCATCCCTTTTCCTAAGTGTATAAAGCAAAGTGGTACACCTTCCATTAGGCCTACAAGAGTCGACTTCAAAGATTGTAAAGAAGGTATGAGATTTACAAGTCCGGGGTTGAGTAAGGGCTTCGATCACTTTTTTGTTTAATTTAATTTAAATCGCAGTATTTGATGTATGGTGAGATTTATTTAGTTAAATTTATTCAAACTCTTACTAAATCATCTTTCAATAGAATTTATTAATAAATAACAATTTTAATAACTAGAAAACTTTTATAATAATATCATGGTAAATATATATTGAACCACGTATTACCACTCGTTCTTACTATCCGTAATTATTGATATCTCTAATTGATAGGAATGAAGAAGGCATATTTTATCAACAACAATATGAATATCGTCTTTATTTTGGTGAAGTTAGATCCAGTGCCTTTTTTACTATAACTAGCCCACTTAATAATAAATAATATACATCTAATGTTTATGTGCTAAAAACTAAATTCTAATATGTGTTTAAAAATAAAAGTCAAAAAATATTATCATTATTTGTATATTGGTTCACATGAATTGCGTAACAACTCATCAGGCTCGGTAATACCCTTACACGAACTGCGGGGTAAAAATTAAACTTATAATGACTTTGTTCAAAATGGAACATGGATGTTAGGTTAGTTTAGGCTAAGTTAGATTAGGTTAAATTATGTTAGGTTAGGCTAGCCTAGATTAGGTTAGGTTAGTTGTTAAGAGTTGAATGGGATTACAGGCTGTTCCGTAATTCATGTGGACTGGTTGACAGGTATAATTTGTTCCGTAATTCGAGTGGGCTCAAATCGAATATCTGCTGAGTCTGCCTGCTCACCGATGAAGATGTATCCATACACATTTTAAACTTTTTCTTATAAATATAGTATTAAAGTGGGGATGTCGCAGTCGTGATAAATTCACTTGGCTAATAGTAATTTGTCTTAATAATAGTTAAACCAAAGTAGTTTGGCTTAAAAATTTATTTAATCAAATTTAAATATCATAAATTAATTTGGCATAAAATTATTATTATTATTATTATTATTATTATTATTATTATTATTAGCACCGCGTCTTACTACCCGTTCGAGTTATACGCACTTACGCTAATGTGTAAGGGTAGGGTGATTGTGAGATGAAATGGAGGACTTAAAAGTTTAACGTTGAATCCGAACCATGGTGGAGGCCTGGCATTCCTCACATTCACAAGATGTATTGTCAGAGGTGAAGGAAGGGTTTGGTAATCAGATAAATCTGTGCCGGGACCTTGACATAAAATTAATTTCAAACAAACAAAAGCTATAATGAATTTATTCAAAATTATATCCAACCAAATCTATCAATACTAAAATCAAACTACGTAAAGTCAAATGATCTGGCGTCATTAGGCCCACTGAGGTGTGTCTTCCAGTATTTGTATGATACAAAGTCAGTGTGGCCATATGACAGTTAAAAAAGAACCTTATTAAAACTGGGTAAACTCTTCCAGTTATCACATGATCTAATGGTCAATGATTTTCATTTGGTCCTACTTGTGATAGGAAGAAAAAGTGTTGTTTCTCGTTTAGATGAAGTAGGGCTAGTTTTGAATTAATCATTCGTTTCTAAGGTGTTCTGAGTCCATCCCTATGTCCACGCAAGTTGTATCCCTCTAATCTTTCTCATTTCAAATGTATGTATTAAACGATTAGCTAAACTATGTTTTAAAGTTTATTAACTAAGAAACAGTCGTGTTGAGCTCGACTGCTGAGGACGGGAAGATCGAGGTTCGAATCTCGGTCGGGTGAACTGGGGGTGTTTTTTTCTAAACAGTTTTCCACTCTCCCTCCACGCAAATGTGGGTTTACTTCCTCTAATTCAACCTTCCCAGTTCTTAATCCATTAGCGTAATTAGTACTTAAAGCGTATAATCCGAACGGGTAATAAGACGCGGTGCTAAATAAGAATAGTATATATAACTAATAAACTTGTAGAAAATTAAGTGTGTGAAATTAAATACATGTATAGTTATTTTTAATAGATGTTACAACAAATCAACTTTTTTTTTGACATTAAAACTAATTAAAAGATTGTAAACTTTGTAATAATTAATTAAAATTAATTCATTTATCTAACTACATTTTTATATAAAAATATCTTATTTAATTACTACAAGCACAATAATAATAGATTTGGCATCGTTAAAATATAATATATTGGATTATTTAAATTTAAATTTATGAACAAGGAAAGATACATATCTTTTTTACCTGTCTATTCTCTAACATTTTGAAGTTTTCAAACAAATAAAAAGATTGTCAATCAAAGTGATATTATGTTCTGGAGTTTTCTTTAAACATCACAAAGGGTTATAAAAATGTTTTTTCCAGAATGTTCGTTCAATACTTATACAAATAAGGTGCTCCTCTAAGTATTAAGGATACGACCGAACTCAAACAAAAGTTTTGTTTTCCTGTTGTTGTTTTTATTAATAATGAAGTTTATTTTTGTTTTACTAACATATCATTAGTTTGCTTTTATTTGAAAGTCAGAATATTCCAAGATTAGTATTTCTTTGGTCCAACCCAAGTAAAATAGTAGTTGGTTTTTGCTATTTTTATCGTTATATGCGTATAAAGAATATGCATCATAAGACCAATCATTAAGGAACGAATATTCAAGGTAGAATACTCGTATATTATGTGAGTTTCTGGCGCTTATACAGTGTGCCACAAAACTATCCTCCCTCACAGTAAAAAGTTGGTACGAAACAATCGTAAATATTTTCTGTGTATTACTATACTATTTGTAGTTAAAATTTTGAAAAATATGTTATCAGTAAACGACTATTAAATAAGTTTTTATAATAAAGTGTAGACATTATTTTATTATTCAAAATAAATTCTCTTCTAAATACGAGTTGTGGGTAAAATTATTATTATTATTATTATTATTATTATTGTTATTATCACCGCGTCTTACTACCCGTTCGGGTTATACGCACTTTCTCTAATGTGTAATGGTAGGGTGATTGTGAGATGAAATGGAGGACCTACAGTTTAACGTGGAATCCGAACCACGGTGGAGGCCTGGCATTCCTCACATTCACAAGATGTCTTGTCAGAGGTGAAGGAAGGGTTTGATAATCAGATAAATCTTTGCCGGGACCGAGGATCGAATCCCGGCCGCCAGTATAGGTAAAATTATTAAATCCATTTTAAAACATCTAATCTTGTAAATTATTTATTTGTAAACTTAACCTATATACATTTTATCTGAAAAATAATATTAAAATCATAAGTATAATGTAAAATATACCCGAGAACTCAATTTTAGAAAATTAGTTAAATACATGACTGTATTTATTTTTATTTCAAAATTTTTAAATTTAATAGACTGTAAATATCAATTATACTCTCCTTTGCCAGTGATGAAAAATATTTAATGTATTATTTATTAATTAAAACACAATCTAGATATCCCACTATAACAATAATTGGTTGTAAGCCTGTCTCTTACAGGGAGTTTGTGTTGAATTGAAATGATAAAATAGCTCCACTATACATTCAATGTTAACTAATAAATAACTAAATATAGTAATAAACTCATTTATAGAAATATGGAATAAATTATCATCATGGTTTCTCAAAGAGAATCATGTTTCACCAAACTATGCCACAAGCAGTTGTTTATTTTCATTATTATAATACTTCAGTATAGTTTGTACTTAGATATATTTTATGAATATCCATTGAGATAAATATTTCTTTTTATATTTTCATATTTTTTATCTGCCTCTATAAAAGTAAATATCTAGTATGTGAACATATTTTTGTTTCTAGAAGTTTAACAGTACCCACTATTTGCATTCAACTCCCAAACCCCCTTTTTTAAATTTCTAAACCTTTTAACTTTTTTGTTAATTAATGTGGTTATTTGATCAATATTCCAAGTTTAAATTTTCCTCCGCAGTGAAACTAAACGTTAAGCAAACTAATAATATTAAATCAAACATAATACTATCGATTTAAGTTATTTTAGTATTTAAAAAAAAAATATGGTTTTTCAAAATAGCACCAATTTCAGTTTCTTTTTTGCTATAGCTTCTTCAAAATTGTAATACTTGTACCAAGGCTCTATAATGATACATCACGTATACTAGGTTTGCACGTAGCGTGGGGTCTCTATATTGCGTGAAAAAAGTTTATCTCCCTTCGACCCATCACACACATGTGGTAGTTTTCTACTATTTGATGGCCAGCCGTACGAGAATGAAATAAATTATTTCCTCAATAAATGTGAAATTACCAGGAAGCTTCTTTAAATTATTTAACCTCGACACGTTTTAATTCCAGTTTAGTCGCAAAAGAAAGTCATTTCAATGTCAATATTTTAGTGTATATAGAAAGGTTTTTTATTTTAACTTTAGTCTTTAAATTAAGAAATAGATTTTAATTTTTAAAATAAATAAACTATTAAAACAATAACAAACTTCCTTCTAAAACTTTTGGGTAACATGTTTACATACTTTTTCTATGGCATTCGGGATACGAAAGTTTACTGCCACACTTATGATAGCACGTTACCTATCCCTATCTAGAGCTGGTTCTATCCAGTCCACCTCATTACACCTTATCCCTATCTTAAGCTGGTTCTAACCTGTCTACCTCATTACACCTTAGCCCATATTGAGATGGCTGTATCCAGTTCACCTCATTACACCCTATCCCTGTGTTCAGCTAGTTCGATCCAGTCCACCTCAGTTCAAATTATTCCTATCTTGAGCTGGTTCTATCCAGTCCACCTTATTACACCATATCCCTACCTTGAGTTTGTTCGATTCAGTCCACCACAATAGACCCTATCCCTACTTTGAGCTAGTTCTATCCAGTCCACCTCATTACACCCCATTACTTTCAGGTTCTTTCTAACTTTATCTAGCGAATGGATATTAGCTCACACAATCATGTGACTTTTTCACTTCTCAACAGATCGTCTATGTTTCATAAACTACCCTACTGATTGGTCTCCCCTTGACCTAAATGTCTATGTGAGTATGTTTCTAGGTCATCACCTATAAGCTTAATTTTGTTCAAATGCAGTAATCAAACATATCAAGAAATTGTAATGTTGGGGCTTCACTCGTTTCGTATTGACTCTTTCTGTTTGATCTCACTGCGCATGCGCTTATCCCCCTTGCTGACTGCTCTGACCTGCACTGTTGTTGTAAGACGTGATTGGCTGACACCTGTTCTCCCCTTCCTATTTCCTTCTCAGTCTTGAAGTTGATTTAATATACCACTCGAGCAGAATAAGAGACAGAACTTGTAATAATTTACGACTGATCGGGTCTCTAACTGTACCTTCTCTACTGTAGCAGTTAATCTGAGTAGGCCCTGGCCGGAATGAAGTCTTGTGGAGTGAACGCAGGGGATACCCGTAGGTAGTATCCTTCCTCACCTGGATCACCAACACCCTCGTAGTCTATCGCTGGGGCTACAATAACGCTGCGCTGTCACAGCTGATTTCTACGTTTGAGTTGGGTTTCTCACGTCAAATTAATACCTAGTGGATTATATACTATTCCATATACAGTAAATGGCCCTGCCTAACCTATATAAGCTCCCAAGTCACTTTACTACAGGTCAAAAAGCCGTATTACTGGTGAAACGCAGGTTTCCCATTTAAGCTAAATTCTTAGCTTTGCGGCTGTGGGAAGCGACTGTTCCAGAGGTTAACTTAGTTTATATGTTATATTTATATATAATCCATTGGTTCAGATATGTTTTTAAGCATCTCGTTTTATTATTCGTTTAGGCTATACGCACCTATGTACTAATTTCTCTAGTGTTTTATGGATTAAGAAAGTTGAGTTTTAGGAAAAGTGTACTCGCGTTTGTGGAGACGGAGTGTGTAAAACAATTTAATAAAAATCAAACTCAGTACATCTGGCTGGTATTGAACCCTGACCTCCATCTTTGGCAGACTAGTCTAAATGGCAAGTAGTGCCTTTTAGACGATGCATACACCAAAGCTTCTAACTTTTTTTTAGAAATGCTTCTTATTAACTCAATATGCTATACGAATATGTACTAAATATTCTTCTTTGTTAAGGATGAGTAAGGTTTAGCTTAAGGGAAGTGTACTAGAATTTGCGTGAAGGGATATTTTAAAAACATTTTGGACATACCGACCACAGTATTCCCAACCGGGATTTGAGCCCCAATATCCCTGTCATAAGTAGTATAGTATATTGAGAGAGTGACGTCTTGAACCATGCCACCTCTGAGGCAGGTTTGATTTCTTATTAATTTAATTTTAAAACAAACATAAGGCCTAATAAATAAATTAATAAATATTTATCGTTAAATAAAAATTAATATATTTAAGTAAACCTTGTGATTCTTAAAATAATACTTAAACAATCAATAATTTCTTTGTAAGAAACTAATATTAACCAATATATTCAAATAAGTCCGAAAACATAATGTTGTCTATAATTCAATTAGATAATATAATTTTCAAGATACTAAAAAACATCTGATTTACATTGTTACTGTTTTTGAATAAAATTTTAATTATTAAAAAAAATTATATTCACATTAAATTCTACCAGTACAACTTACAAATAGTGAGATATTTATAACCTTAAAATGTTCCTTAGATTTCTGTTGCCATTTATTAATAATTTATTTTATCTACCAAACATACATAGATTTCAAAATTGCATTTAAATTTGAAGAAGCAACTTCATTTTTTTTTTTTTTAAGTTTCTGTCCCCTTTTGGTTCTCTTGTTGTTGACAATCCTCTCGCTAATGAAGTAGATTCCTTTGACAAATTTCATCATTATTCGGGTCGTGCACGCATGTCAATATCATATTACTTCTTCCCATCTCTTCTTATTGTCGAATAAATGTTCGGCAACATATAAGGGAAAATATTTCAAGATTCAATCACGTGACACAATCAATTCCTCAATAGATTTCATGATGCAACCCTTTAATATTATTTCTTTTATTATTACAATTATAAATATACATTTTTACAGGTTTTATAGATAATATATTAACATAATGGGAGAATGGATGATTAACTTATTATAATAATTCTATTCGCCTCTGAATATAGGAAGATTATGAAACAATTTAGAAAATAAAATTCAATACACCCAGATGGTATTCCATTTCATACCTCTACAGCACCAGGAAACATAACTAAAATAGACGAACACCTTTGTAAGTGGTAACTAGTTTGGTGTGACTTGGTCTAAATTGTTCATTAAACTCTCAATTCTTTTGTGATTTCATTATATTTCCACTATCACCAACACCATATAATTAATTAAATTATTATTTAAAAATCTACAGTATACTTACACATATTTATAAATACATTAGTTTGATTACTTTAGATTTTATGTTCTATTATGACGATGTACTTGAGAGAGTTTTTAAGCAGCCCAATAACATTTTGAACATTTTTGTAATTCTAAAATATATTGCTAGGATTACGGTGGACAGGACATGCAGCGTGATTTGGGGAGTTTAGAACCGTGGTCAGGGTATTGACTGGGAGATCTAATGGGAAAATACCATTGTGAAGACCTAGACGCAGATATGAGAATAAAGTTAGAATTAAATTGAAATATATAGGACGTAATGTGGTGGACTGGATAGAACTAGCTCAATATAGTGATAGTATGTAATGAGGTGGACTGGATAGAACTAGCTCAATATAGGAATAGGATGTAATGAGGTGGACTCGATAGAACTATCTCAATATAGGGATAGGATGTAATAAGGTGGACTCGATAGAACTAGCACAATATATGGATTAAGTGTAATGAGGTGGACTGGATAAACTAGCTTAATATAGGGATAGGATGGCCCACTTTTTATGAAAATAATGTGTCATTCCTGCTTCATTCCAATGATTATGTAATATTTTTAACCAGCTTCCTCAGACCCTAAGTATGAAAGCCCTAAGAAAATAAACTTTATCTACTTTCCTTTGAAAGTTTAACGTATTCCAAACATATTTTCCCTTACTTAGATATAAGACTTTGTCCTCGCTACTTGGCTTGCTACTTACTATATTTCCTGCTTCACCCCTTCCACGATAAGAATAAGGTGGGGTATAGGAGTGGGGGGCGTTAGGGCAACATTTGGGGGAGTGGGTATAAGGGTGGGTAAAGAAACGGATGAAGGCAATTGAAAGAGAAATGAGGAACCAGAAGGGATGTTTTTACTCTGGCAGTGAAGATAAATTTTATTTTTTTAGCATACCCCTTTTGTAGGACCTAGGACAGGGCTTCCATCCCGCTCTACTCCTCCACCCAAAACCCTTCTCACACCCTTATAAAAAAATCCCTCACACACACACACACACACACACACGTAGCACGGGTAAGGGTTGCAAGTAGGTGAGCCCGGTAGCGGTGCCACAGCTGTAAAATATATGGGAACGCTGACAAAAAAATATATATATCTCGTGTTGCTATTCTCCTCTAGTCCCCTCTATTCCCTTCCAACCAAACTAGTGCGTGGATCTTCCCCTTTTCATTTCAGCCGAACTTACGCCACTGTCAGTGACCGGTGGTTTTTTGCGGGTTTTCTGGACTCACAGACCCCGTCATCACCTCCTTCGTTTCTTTCGGCTGACTTGTTATCGCCGGGTACGTATGTAAATATATGATAAATGAAATGAGACCAACGGTTAAATCCAACCGTAACACGTTTGCATATCCTACAGATAATGATGGCAAATTTGTTGATAGAATACTACTAAAATATTTCTGTTGAATTTCGTCTACTCGTTTATAAATGTATTTATAAACATTGAGGTTTTAAAAAAATGTCATCGCTGAGTACGCTAAATATGGTGTTAATTTCCTATAGTTTGAATCAAATATCCAAAGCTATTATCTATGCATTTTAATGAGGATTACTCAATCTAGATATCACATTCTGTCCAGGTGTCATTTTTCAATTTTCAGAATATAGATATCTAGATGGAGTAATCCTCACTAAAAAGTATAAATAATAGTTTTGGTTATTTGATTTATTAATATTCAAACCCGTACAATTATAATAATTGTACAAATGGCTGCAATAAGTCAACTATCGAGTCGAAGGTGGCTGCATTATCTGATAGCTCGTGATCTTAATACCATTACATATTTGTAGCCAACGATTTCCACACGTCCATCATTAACTCTACCTTAAAATATGAGTGAAGAATGACCATGAACATGAGACGAATCCTGGATAGCTCAGTGGTAAGAGCATTGGCGTACTAAGCCAAAATTACCGGGTTAGATTCCAGTGTCCAGGTGTCAATTTTGAGAATAAGATTTCTGTTGTTTGGGTTTTGGGAGACGAGAAAGTACATATTTCTATTACAGCCGCGTTGAATTGAATTTATTTTTCATATAAGGATTTCCTATTTACTTAAACGCAAATATTGGAAATTTTATTTTAAATAATAGCTTACTTATCCTTATCCTAATAGTGTAAGCTTGTTGATAGCCAGGCTGGGCAGTAATCCATGTTGTAGAAAAATATTACATACAGCCACGTGAGCTTATTAATATGATAATATTAACAACATATTTATTTTGGAGTATTATCGGTTTAGTTACGAGTTTTCTCTAATCAGTGGCAGGGCTAATTTAAAAATAAAATCCACAGAAAGATGAGAGATATAGAATAGTAAAAACTCACGATAAAATAATCCCTTCTGTATAATCCCGGGCAATATAATCCCACTGAGTCTTTATTTTATATTAATATTGAGATGACTTTAATTTAATCTATTTTTTTAATTGTAATTACCTATTCTCTGTCAAGGAATGTAAAATTCACAATAAGCAATATAATGATATTACTTGTTGTTTTCTATTATTGTGAAACATGGTCACTTATCTTGCATAGCGAAAATATTTTAGAATATTCTAAAACAAGGTATTTGATCCAAAATGAGATGAATATACTGGGAGTGAAGAAGATTATATAATGATGAGCTACATAGCTTTTACTTATCACAAGACATTGTTAGTATGACCAGGTGTCGTAAATTATGGTGGGCAGTACACGGACTGACAATACCGAATGGGAAGAAACCCTTGGGAAGACCTAAACACAGATGTTAGGATAATATTAGAATGTACCTGAAAGATATAGGGTGTATTGAGATGGACTGGATGGAACTAGTTCAAAATTAGGATCGGTGGCGTATTTTTTCAAGTGAAGCATTGATTATTTGCTTTCCAAATATAAATTAATATGTTTTAAATCTAGGTAAATACATTGGAATATTCAAAATAGCATAGATAATAAGTTGTTATTTTAATAACTTTAGTTCAAAAAAGGTTTTAATCAATAAGTCATTCGTTTTTAGCATTACATATCCAATCAGTTTCAAATAATAACAATAGTTTATTTATTTTATTTGGAGAATTTAACTTAATGTATCTTAAACTTTAAGAGTAGTAACAAATGTACCTAATTAAACCCGCAATAACAAGGTATTCATTGACGAGGAGGTGGGGATTCAATACTATATGCTGAAACAAAGGACGTGTTTCATTTATCAGGGCATATTTTTTGATAAAGTGGTACCTACTAAGTGAAATAATTGATTTCATGTTTATTGAATTTTGTATCAAATATGAACTTACATAACGTAATTTTACATTTAATAACTACTTAAAGTGAGATTCAATCTATAATAGTGGATTGTTACGACGATTTCTGCAGATTATTGAACTAAAATTTAATCTAAGCTTTTAAGTGGGAAAAGATATTTATAAAAAGCATTAACTCGACTTCCTAGCTAATAGTTTACTTGTCAAAGGTTATACACTTTATATAGATCTTTAGGTGTCTGATTTGAATCAAAACGTTTATTTTCCCCTTTCAAACCACGATGAGAACTTAAAAACGACATATCTTTTAGCTCTCTATTTATTTATAGCAAAAAAAAATCAAGAAAAAATTAGGAATTATTTTAAAATATTGATTAATATTTTAACAAGACATAAAAAACTATACACAAATTATGGTTTTTCATAGTGATGTACACAAATAGTGATTGTACATATTAGCCCTTAAGTATACAGAACGATAAGATGAAAAGTTATCCAGGAATTTTAGGTTTTTGTTTTAAGCTACCATTTTTGCCGACATCCCAAACCCATAACTTTTAAAGTTAGTGAACTTTGTCAAAATCGGTTCAACCATTTTCTCGCAATTTCACTTACCGGAAAAGGGTTTGAAAAATAACTATACATGAGAACAGAGCTATACATTCAAAGAGAGAGAAGAGAATGGATAAAAATCAAAAATGATATATATATATATGCTGTATAATATAACCTGATATTATCGTATTTGTTTGATAAATATACAAATAACTACCGTAATCATTATATTTGTTTCACCATACCACTAAAGTAAGTAATTATTTGGTATTATTTGTAACTAGAGAGGAATATTTATCTAAATATATTTTACACTAATGTACAAAGCAGGGTTTCCATGGTGATGTAAACAAAGAATGAAAAGCCGAAGATTATTTGAGAAAGTCAGCTATTTGTTGGAAACTACTATTTTATCTGACATCATAGATCCCTAACCATTAAAATGAGAGGTTTTTTTGGTCAAAATCTGTTCAGGCATTTCCTAGCAATTTTTACTACCGCAAATGCACTTATAAAATTAGAGTAATCGAGTAAGCGATTGCGTTTAAGAGAGAGAGTGTTTGAGAAAGGGAATTAAAAAATAAATTAAGAGAGTGAGTTTGAGAGAAAGAGTAAATTTGAGGGTAAGGGTGAGTTTGAGACAGAAAGAGAGATTGAGATAGAGTGTGAGTGGTTTTTAGACAGTTTGAAATAGGATTTTGAAAGAGAAGGGTTTGAAAGAGATGAATTTTGAGAGAGAGCGGGAGTTTGAGAGAGATGGAGTTTGAGAGAGTGTTTGAAATACAGAAAGCGAGCGTTTGTGAGAGAGCGTTTTAGATATAAAGAGAGCTTTTAAGAGAGCTTAAAAAAGCTTAATAATGATAATCTGAGGGACATTTTGTTATATAAAGAGTGTGAGAAAGAGGGATAAAGTGTGAGAGAGATAATAAGAGAATATTAAATGAAAGAGAGTGTGCTATATAGTGTGTGGGTGGAGGAGAGAGAGAGAGTGTGTGTGTGGGGGGGGGAGACCATGATACATATGTCAGATAGAAAGAGAGAATGTGAAAATATATATTTGGTACCCAAAACATTACGGTTCTTTAAAATATAATTCCCTCAATATTAATTATCACTATAGAAACATATCTGAACCTATTGTATTTGTAAAAATGTGAAAATCTATATGGAGTAGACAAAACAGTACTCTTCTAAATATCATATCCTCAAAATTAAGTGGTAAAATAAAAAAAATAGCTTGACCTTGGCATTTTTATTGTGTTACTATTTGTAAAAAAAATGAGCACAAAAACTGTTTCTTAAATCCCGGTGGTTAAAATGTCTATTTTTAGACCTCTATCAAGATCATTTTATCATTTTGAGCTTATCGTACATATATAAAAATATTTAAACATCATTTTATCATTTGCTAAGAATAAAGTAGACAATATTTTCACGAACTTAATATTTTAACATTTTGATTTTTGAGTTTTGCTCAATATTATTGATTTAAATGTGAATTAACGACAACTACATTCAAATACAAAATAAATTTTTCACCAATTTAGGAATATAAATTTAGATGTGTTATTACCAGCATCCGAGGATACATATTCAGCCAAAGAAAGAATTGTTATGTGTCAAAACTAACAAATAAATATTGAAATATTATTTCAAAGCCAATGAGATATATTTTATTAAGAGATTTACAACCATGCAGCTAATGACGGTTTCATGGTGAGTAAACAAAGAATTAGAAACTAAAAATGTTCTTTGAAAATTGGATTTTCGTGGAAAACTACTATTTTTCCGACATACTGGACTCCTAACCGTTAAAATGAGTGTTCGTTTGTCAATATCCGTTCCGTCATTTATTCGTAATTTCTATTACCGGAAATGGGATTGTTAAATTATGTATAAGGATAAATATTATAGTAATTATTGGAATGTATAACATGATAATATTTATTTGTCCCTTTTGTAGTTGATTAAAATACTTTAAAACTAGAAGAAATTTGGACGGTCATACTAGAAGGAAGCGTTATTGCATCTGTTGTAAAAACAGCGAGTAACTTAATTATATATGTGTAGGCAAGATAAAAAAAACTCTCTGAAAACAATTCAAAGAAACGTAATAGGCGGGTCTTTTATTCAAAAACCGGCTGAAGGAAAGAGGAATTTACAATGTACTCCGAAAACAGTTACTGTTGAATAATTAAATTTTTGAATAGACTTACAGCTGGAAAAAACTAAACAATAAAAAAAAAAAAAAACTAAAGTTTGTATTTTTTGAAATTTATTTCATGTTTGCAATTCATTCTTTCTTTTTTTTTAATGGAAAATGTAGATGTTTTTGTGTGTTTGTTCGATTGAAGCACTACTTTTTTAAGCCACAATACCTCTTTCTTATACGATCTATCGGAATATTTTAAGCTTTAAAAATAAATGCACCATATTTAACAAGTAAGTTTAAAGAAAAAAAGTTTGAACTAATGCAATTTAATCTAATTTTATGTTGGGAACTCTATGGCATTATGGCTTCGGTGGTCTTGGTGTAAGTGCTAACTTATATACCAGATGCTCTGAAGTCTAATTTCAGGTGAGCTTGATAGGATTTTTACAAAACGAGGATAATCCATAGAACAACTTCCACCAAATGATAAGTAATTTTGTCAGTCCTATGTCAAGTGTGGCATGAAGATCCAAGTAAGTTATATAAGAAACCTTTCATGCATAGGTTATAGTTTCTTAATCTTTCGATTATAGTAATTCACAACGGAAAACAATCGGAAACTACTCTGCTATCAAGATTTTCCTCGTACATTTACATTTTCCCAGATGTTGTGGGTGGATGACACTAACTTATAATAATAATAATAATATATTCAGCACCGCGTCTTACTACCCGTTCGGGTTATACGCTTTTAAGTACTAATTACGATTAATGGATTAGGAATTGGGAAGGTTGAATTAGAGGAAGTGAGCCCGCATTTGCGTGGAGGGAGAGTGGAGAACCATTTAGGAAAAACCGCCCCCAGTTTACCCAACCGAGATTCGAAACTCGATCTCCCCGACATCAGCAGTCGAGCTCAAAACGACTAGCGCGTTAGCCAACTACGCCACCGAGGCGGGTGACACTAACTAGCGGCTTCAGATGAAAAGGAAACACCTCATTACCTAACCTAGAGTTGTAGATTTACTAATTTTTATATGCACTGAGTCTTTTTACCTGTCCGGGCTTTACGCTACGCTCATGCACTAATTGTACTAAGGTATTAATGAGGAAGGTTGAATTTGTTAGAAGTATACCCAAATTTGTGTGGACTGAAAGTAGAATACCATTTAGGGAAAACCATCCTTAGTACGCCCTTCTAGTTTTTGAAATCCGATATTCCCATCATCGGCAGTCCTGTCTATTGCGAGAGTGACGCCTTAGACCAGGTGGCCACTGAACTATGTTGGACTCACTATTATTACTATTAGATAGGAAATATGCGCGGATTGCCTTTAAGAGAGAAAACAGTAAATCCACATTGAAAATCTTTGACGTAAAGACTTGCCACTTACAAGAGTTCATATTTTATTTGACCAAATTTTAACAGTTTAATATATAAGGTCTACAATCCTATTTTAATAACTCTATTTAAATTTCTCACGAAGGCTCAAATACTATTTATAAATTAGATATCCTATTAAACTAAATATTCTGACGTAAATTTAATTTGGATGTACTACATTTAATGTCTACGACGAGTATGTATATGGAAAGTTAAATAACTGAGCTTTGGACTGAATATTCATTTGAGGTCACTCTTCACTAGACCCATGTTGGGATAATGTCACTCTTCACTAGAAACATGTTGGGATGATGTCACTCTTCACAAGGAACATCTTGGGATGATGTCACTCTTCACAAGGCACATGTTGGGATGATGTCACTCTTCACAAGGCAAATGTTGGGATGATGTCACTCTTCACAAGGAACATGATGGGATGATGTCACTCTTCACAAGGCACATGTTGGGATGATGTAACTATTCACAAGTCACATGCTGGGATGATGTCACTCTTCACAAGGCAAATGTTGGGATGATGTAACTATTCACAAGTCACATGCTGGGATGATGTCACTCTTCACAAGGCAAATGTTGGGATGATGTCACTCTTCACAAGGAACATGATGGGATGATGTCACTCTTCACAAGGCACATGTTGTGATGATGTAACTCTTCACAAGGTAAGTGTTGGGATTATGTCACTCCTCACAAGGAACATGTTGGGATGAGGTCACTCTTCATAAGGCACGTGTTGGGATATTACTCTTCACAAGTCACATGTTGGGATGATGTAACTCTTCACAAGGCACATGTTGGGATGATGTCAAAATATTGGTTTTCTGGCTACCAAAATGTTTAAGTTTTATTTCTACCGATCCATACAATAGAATATAGTGTATTTTTTCTAAATATTCTAACCCTCACCTTTACTTCAGTACTTCTTTACACCTGTTCTATGTGTTTTACTGACCACTTTGGATATCCGCATATAAATACCACACTGGAGTAGAGATGAGAAATATTTAGACTGAGAAAGTGTAAACAACACGTACTTATGCTAAGGAAAAACGTAAAACAATTTATTGTATATATTAAAAGGTAATTATAAACTCCAGCTATTTATTATGCTGGTCGCTATTTTACAATAATCTAGGCCAGTTAGAAAATACTATTTGCCATGCTTTTCATCACGATAAATTTTAGGCTTATTACAATGAGTTCACACAGCCTTAAGCTTTTAAAAAATTAACTTTAGTTTGCTCAATCAGCCTGGTAAACTCCATATTCTTATTGAAATGAGCCCAAAATAGTGGAGGATTATTAAAACGTCTACATGAAATAATTTTTCCCCCTTAGACATGTACTTAAACTTTGGGGCGTAAAACTTATATTTCCGTGCAAACAACAATTTATCTCTACCTTTGTGACATGTGGCGTGGTGATACTGAAGCAACATATAAAAATATCCCTTAACAAGAAGAATTACCATAAAAGGACCTTCATTAGTTTTACTATTTATAATCAAAACTTTTTTTCTTTAATTTTTATGGTATCATGGTATAGCCTAATCATTCTAGGCTGATTATTAATTTTTTCTTGTATGTATTTCTTGAATCTAAAATTTCATTAACAGCTATTTCTTTTGTCAAAATGGTTTAAGAATTTTTAATCACTTCGTTACACTACTTTCGTTTTATAATAAAATTTTATCATCAAAATAAGAATTTCATTTTGAGAGCAGCATGTATTACCAGTGACCTTTAAATTTTCATTTTAATCTGTTAGATTCTCCATATCAATTTTAATTTTTCATTTAAATTAAACACAACCAAAGTTAGATTAAATTGCTAAAATGCTACATTATTAAATGTAAAAATAAAATAGTCAGTGCATGATACTCTACACACACGTTGGAAGAGAAGCCTGACGAAAGTCTTATAAATGAAAAGAAGGGTTCTTCTTTGATCTTAATCATGTTTCTCTCCTAATATTTTCAATATGCCTTCATATTATGAACATAAGTATTACAATAAGCCTGGAAACGACTCGGCTGATTGAGCAAACGGAAGTTCATTTTATTATTAACTTAAAGCTATATTGGCTTGTTGCACTAAGCTAAAAAAATGTGTCAGGCTGAAAAGCGAATTCAAGACTATTTTATCACTAACCTGGCTCAATACAAAATGAAGACACACTTTAGGATAAGTCAGATTTTTAAATTCTTCTACGAAATAATATATATACACACCTCATGAAAATTGGCTGGGATTATAATCCTAACATACCATATTAGGAGGTTCATAACACTCAAAACTATAACTCTTTTTTTCAACGCACCCACACGGGAGTGTATACACTTTCTTTTAAACTCAGATTACATTTCGTAGTTCATTTGTAGCTGGTAAGTTTAGATCAGTGCCAAAGAGTTTAAACATTTCCATATCAAGATGATTCTAATCCCAGTTTGCTTTGAATGGTATCAACCATTAAAGTGTAATTTCACTTCTAATACACCAAACAGTTTAAGTAATTTGTGTTAATCTTGTAAATAAATTAAAATATTTCTTACTTGTTTTAGTAGCACAATGAGATAAGTCAAAGTGAAGAACAACGCGTTAACGATCACGCCTTTGGCAAGAGAACTAGAATGCATTTACCTTCTTTTTTTAATGTCTCTTAATATAAAAGCGATTAAAATAGTCAGTTTCTTGAACAGCATCAAAGCGGTTTATCTGTACTCTCATGAAAAAGAGTGGGGTGGTAAGGGAGCAGAGGGAGATAAGAGTGGTCTGGAATCGGTGGCGGTAAGAGGAAGGTGGAGTAAGTGTGAGTTGGTTGATAGGAGCTTCTAAATGGCCTCTAGCCCTCTTACTTCTATGACAAGTTGTAACTCAAAACCTTCCCCTCCCTTCCCCCTGGCTCTACTTCCCCTTTTTAGTCTAAAAACCAACACCACTTCTTGGTTATCATCCTTCCAGTAGTAGCTACTGTTTACACTCCAGAGGGTTTGTACTGGAGACTCCAGGACTTACCTCCTACCCCCAACTCCTCTGCTTCCTACTCACAAAACTACCCCTTCTCCCCCCTCTTTTCCCGCCGTATCCTCGACTTTCTTTCTTCCTCCTGGCTGGCTGGACTCCAGTACTTCTTATCTCAATACCTCCTTGGTCCCTGTACAAACCGGGATGGGTGGAGTAAGGGGATGAATTTTTCGGGAGGTTTGCCAAATGAGCAAGTACAGTTTGCAAACCACTAGCCAATTGTCTGGAAAGGCTATCTATACGATTTCCGTTCCCTCGACTCAAATGTGTCCTTTTCTTCGTCGTATTACTTTTATTTTTTTGTCTAAAGCGTTCGATTCCGTCTGCCAAGGATAGGTACTCAGAATTAAAAGAAAAAAAAGTTTTAAAAATCAGTACTTTATAAAACAGAATAGGACTGTCTAAATTATTTATAGGTTAAAATAAACACACACACAAACATAGTGTTGCAGCATTTTCAGCGATATCCAAGGAACAGGGAATCCATATAAGAAACTAATTAAATTTTTATTCTTACTATATATTTTCTCAAATCTTATTGCCTTTTCTGTTTACTCTCATTATAATACAGAGATACGAAATTTATGTATGATAACATCATTCTTTGTTTTGTAAAATCATAGTTTTAAGTGTAATTGACTCAAAAGTCTATATTTTTTAAAACAAATTGATCTTTTTAGATGTTTATTATAATTTCAAGATTTCTTTATTATAATGTGTCATAACTTATAATTATTACTATCAATCTCAAATATTAATCAAATATTGTGGATTTATATTACTATAACACATTACGCATTTAGGCCTTTCACGTTAAATTAAGACAACTGTACAACTGAACCTCACAAAAAATTGAATCTTTTGTAAAAAAAATCTTAGACGTTCCTTATTAACAATTCAAATGTTTTTCAAAAATAATATCTTGTTTATATTTTTGCTAGATTTAATGTGTAAATTAATTAATTAATGCTAAACTATTAAATATTCGCTAGATTCTGTCCATTTTCAGCCGTGTGTCTATATTTACTATTTTGTCTTCTCTGTCTCCTATTGCCCACTGTATCACCAAAGTAGATGGGTATGAAACTCCTTTCTAATTAATTATCAAAGAACAGCAAAAATTTTCTTCATTCATGAAAGTAAAGAACAAAGGTTTACAAATCAGGATTTTATATAAATAAAACATTATACCTAGACCAGCGGTTCCCAACGTGGGGTGCATTCCAGGACGTTTGGGGGTGATCGAAAATATTTCAATAATGGTGGAAAGAGAGAAAAAAGATCTCTCGAAAATTATTAAATTATTAAATTAGCTCGACCATAATATATAGAGGGGTGATGCGGTTTTTTTCTCTATATTTCACCTTGAGAAAATTATTTCAATTTAAAGCATAAAATAGTTTTATATTTATTAATAAATTAATAAATAAACTAAATGTGTATGTTTTATTGTAACTTATGCTTTTTGAATGTAAAGATATATTTCACCTTAGTATTAGGCTACATTGTTTTTTAATTCCATTATTAGCCTATTTGTTTTTCAGTTGCAACAAATAAATACTATTCTAGTAATTAAACAGCTTGCTAAAATTAATGGCACAATTTATGGAAATGGGCTGGCAAGGGGTGCACAAACTAAAAAAGGTTGGAAACCGCTGACTTAAACTATAGATTACAATAAAAGATTGACGTATCACATACTCACAAAGATACTTACAATCAAACACGACAGTAGCATAATTAAAACATATTTTGAAATTACTGATTTTGTTGAGTCTTGACTCATATTAAATAACATTAAGACACCAGAGATTTAATAGCTTACTTATATTTTATTTTAGGTCATAAAGCTGGTTATATTGCTAACAAGATTATAATCACTCAAAAAAGTAGTTAATTTAGCGACTTTAAATAGCAATGTGTAATCCACTTCGACGGTCATTTAGTCTAAAGCGATACACTTGCAGTAGATTGGACTGCCAATGATGTTCGATTGATCAAGGTTCTAATCTCGGTCAAGGTTGTTCATTAAATATGATTTTCCACTTGCACTCCATGCAAATGCAAGTATACTTATTATTAATATAGCCTTCCTAGTTCCTAAAAACATTAGCTTAATTAAAACATAAGCGTATAACTTGAGCGAGTAGGAAGACACAGCGATAAAAAAAATTAGATCTAAAAATAAATTAAAACTCAACCGTTCATTGTCTTAAAACAGCATACTTGTCTATACAGGGTGGTTTGGAAAGGGTAAATCAGCTCATGGTTCGTGATAGCCAGAGGCATAGCAAGCACAACTAGTGTAGAAAAAAAATAATTTAAAAAAAATCTAATTTAATACAAAAATCAGATGCAAGATGGGAAGATTTTACAGATCATTGGCATTGATGTGTCACAGACAGAATAGTTAATCGAGGTGTTAACACGATCAGTTCAACAGTTTCATAACAACATATGTTAAAAATGACCACCCTCCATCTCAATGCAGGCTCCCGTACATCGCAGAAAAGTCACCTTTACCCGGTGCAATCGATCTTCGGTGAAATTAGCGACCACATGAGGTGCATCATGAAATCTAGATATTCAGTCTTTGAAATTTTTCACAGGCATATGGTACACTAGTTCCTTCAGAGATCCAACCAAGAACAAATCTAGGGAACTGTTATTGAGAGATCTTGTTGGAGAAGATACTGACACCCCCATACCAAAGCTGCTATGCTGTTAAGAGATGGTGCTCCTTCATGTTGATACTACATTTATTTCCTCAGAATGAGATCGGAACGTCTTCTTGCAACTATAGGAGATAGTTTTTGAGAAAGACATCATACATTGGTCCGGAGAGGTTTTTCAGAAACAGATAGAATCCCACTAACTTGATGTCAATGATACCACACCAAACTTGTATGGTCCAACGGACCTGATATTATCACGCGTCACATGCGTATACTCGTGGTGTAAATTGTGACATGCCCTCAGGGTAGAATGTGTCTCGTCCGTCCGAAGAATGTGACCCTAGAAGTCAGATTTTTGTTGCTATTACGTCATCATAAATTGGCAGTACACCAGGTGGTGAGGCCGATACCCTTACATTAAGTACTGTAGGAAGGTGTATTTATAAGAAGAAAGCCCATTATCGTGGTTGATAGTCAATACGAGGTTTAGCTGACACATACGCGCCATCCGACCGTACGCATGCCGAGGGTGTAATTCGTTGCAACCCTGATGTACCCTTTCTTCGACACGCGTCACGAGTTTAAATGGTAGTCTAGCGCCGACCACATTCATCCCGGGCATTATTTGGCCCGTTTTTCGTAACGGTTGATCAACCCTTCTGATGACATTGGACGTGGTTTAATGTCGATCATGATACCTCTCCTACAATCAAGCCTTGGAACTCGCATTACTGTGGCACTCTCCGAGTATGGGGGTACATGCTGCAGTATTCCTGTGTGCGGTTTTCAATGCTGGTGCCTGTAGCGTCACTTTTACCGATGTTACGCGTGCGCAATGTGCTGTCTACTACACAACGGATGACCCCCTCAACCACCCGTTTGTCGTGTGTGTTGCATACCATTACGGCTACATTACTGCTACACAGATTTGGGTTTGCAGTTTGTGGCACGTGGATCATGGTGACAAAAGCATTTTACACGTTCCATAGTTTCCCCTATCTTTGCTAATTAAGTTATTTAAAGCCTCTATATTTAATGGGCCATGAATTGATTTACCATTTCCAAACACCCTTGTATATCTAATACAATAAATAGATTATTTTTTTTATAAAATTACTTAATAATATGACTGTAAATAAAATATCATTTACATAAATATTTAATAAAAACTTTATATAGCAATAACGATATTCAAGCTGAAATTAGGAAAAAGTATAGAGTCGGAAAATGCATGTTATCACTTGGTCAGTAAGTGGTTCTCATCTCACCTGTCAATATATATAATTATCATAATATAAAAAAACCATAGTTTTACCGGTTGTTCTCTATGGTTGTTTCGGTTATATCTATGGAGATTATACAATTGCGGAAGTTACCTTTCGAGTTCATAATGCCATTTAGTAAGTAAGTAGGTAATATATATTTAATTTCTGACATTATCTATGTTTTTTATATGACAAAACCCTGTATTTTACCTCTTGACTTTATCTCACAAATGCTTCTCTTTCTTCATCAACTTGTTCCCAGCTATGTGATCTCACCAGTCTCAAACTAATCCTTCTCGAGGGTAGGAAGAGAGAGAAAGAGATAAAAATAGTTTTCTCTCGCCCAAGTCAAATCCACTTGTCCGAGAGTGAGCCAACGAATGTGACCTTAGCAAAAGCCGCAGGTAACATAAAAGTCTTGACTCAAAGGAATAACACTCATTTCCCTCGCCCCCCCCCCTTTTTACTAGTATGGATATTGTTTAACGACACAAAAGGTATTTCGGTGAATTTTTTTATATAGCACTGCTTATTACTACCCGTTCGGACTATAAGCTGTTGTATTAGTTACACTAATGGCTCAGAGATTATTAAGATTTTATTTATATTAAGTGTACCCGCATTCGCGTAAAGGGTGAGTATAAAACCGTTTTGGTTAAACCACCCTCAGTACACAGAACCAAGATTATAACCTCGATGTTCCCGTCATCAGCAGTTTACTCTATTACAAGAATAATATGCGGCCATCAAAGCGGTTTTTAAGGAATTAAATTAACTACTCAAAATTTGCAATAAATTCGGTTGAATTTTCATAAGTGTATTTTCATACATTCATAAAACTAGCAAACAAACTATATTTTTGAGATAGATTTTTAGGTGCAGTCAGGTAGTTTCTAATACCTGATCACATGAGTTAAAACAAGGCAATACTACCACTTATCAACAAACATATCACTCCTGCACTTACAAAGATATGCCATCTAGTCCTATATTGAGATAATACATCCTACAGCCTATCCTTATATTGGACTAGTTCTATCAAGTCTACCTTGTTATACCCTATCTTTTTAGATTTACTTTAATATTATCCTCTCATCTGCATCTAGGTCTTCCAAATTGTCTATTCCCGCTGGATTTTCTAGCCAGTTCCCTGAACATGTTTCTAGAATCTCCCATTCGTGTAGTATGACCGGCCCACCGTAATCTAAGATACTTTGTTGTACTAACAATGTATTATGATAGTTACAAGGTATGTATGTAATGACTAAGTAACCTCCTATACTCCCCAGTAGCCTCATCTAATTTTGGATCAAATATATTCCTAAGCACTTTGTTTTCAAACACCCTAAATTAGTTTTATTCGTGTGAGTTAATAGACAAAGTTTCCCACCTATTGTGAACATATGGTAAAATTGTTGTTTTTATATTCTGAGCTTTAATTTCCTTAAATTCAGGGATGTCAACTACTCAAAGACAGAATAGTTCATAGTAGAAATAATATAAATACAGTTTCACCTAAAGGAGAAATACAGCGATGTTCTCCCCCACCCCTCTTTCACCCAATACCATCCTTCCCCGACCCCTCGTCCCCCACACCCACACAACAAAAACTATATATTATTTTCAATCACCAACTTACACCATTCAAACAACAAATTAGGATAATATTATAAATGTACTCATCGTAAATATAATTACATTCCTTGTACACTAGAGTGAGTATGTTTAAAACCATAAGAACACGCTTCATTGGCTACATGGCTTAAGGCGTCACTCTCTCAATAAACTGGACTTCCGATGACGGGGATTTCAGGGTAATGATCCCCATGGGGTGTACTGAGTGGTTCTTCCCCCCTAATGTATTTATAATCTCCCGCCAAGTAAATACGGGTTCACTTTCTATAAATTCAACCTTCCTCCTCTCTACCATATTAGTGTAAAGGTATATAACCAAAAATGGTAATATGATGCGAAGCTATATAAAACATAATAGTTTTTTAAGTGCACCAAATTATAATCATCTCAATCATTCAAATCTATTTTTTTTTTTTAACAAGACCCATATTAAGTGACAAGTATGCTGTTGTGCTTTGTAAGAATTGTCACAAGGTGAAATGAGCCCAATTTTAAACAATTTTTGACGATACTATATCACGTTTTATATAATCTATTCAAGGTAATTTTGGTCACTCTCAATATTATAAATAAATATCAAAGTTTTTTTCCATGTATCTATATAATGTCAATATAATTGGTTAGTTTTACAGGTGATGAAATATATACCTATTAATTGTTTTACATTGGTATTTGTTACTTGGTAAAATTAATAGGCAGATGACTATGGTATTGGTTTTAATAACGTTACACTATCCGGAAAGGCCAAATGCACCACAAAATAGTTTATAAAATAATAGTATTTAAGTCTTTCTATGAGAATTTGGCTATGATATTAGCCAGCGTAATAAACCCTAATCTTCAATTGATAGGCATTTAAGGTTGGGTTTTGTTCGTAAAAAAATTTATTTCAGTTATTAAGTAATATTGGGTAAAATAAGAGTTAACCAGATTAATTCATTTTTTATTTGTTAAATAAATGGAAAATCTGTTACTCTTGGCTCTGTGCTATCGTCTATAGTATAAAGGTGAAATATTTATGCCTTCAATCCCATCTAAGGGCCTTTGTAGAGTGTGGAAAGTCACATACATATTAAGATATTATATCTATATAAAATTATAACATCGATAAAGGTTTCGTTGGTTTTGAGGCCTGCATTGAAAAATTAAGATTCCCAGGTCTTCTGAGCTTTTGGGATTTTTTTATACGATTGTTTCTTGGATACCCCTCCAGTTTGGGGATCTCTATGAGAATTTTCAGATAAAACGTATTCCTGTCCCTCCCTTTAGTTAGGGGAAACCTGCTTGTGATAGATTTTTTTTTGATACTCCCCATATTTGTAACCCCAGCACTTAATAATAATAATTATTATTATATTTTATACGATTTCCACACATATATAACAAATTCTGGTCTAAAATTTGAGAGGAGAATGACCCTGGACATGGAAATGTTTCTGGATAGCTCAGTGTTAATAGTATTGGCACACAAGTCAAAGCTCCTTGGATTGAGTCTGGTGTCACGGTTTTATTTTTATATTTACAGAATATGATATTCAAATGCGGCTATAACCTTACTAAGCTAAATATATAATAATTTGCCTATTTAATTCTTCATTTGAAAATAATCTGATAGCCACGAGTGGATGATGCCGAAATCATTTTCACTAGCCTGAAGCTCGTCACGTGTGTACTTTTTGAACCAGTCTTGTTTTTTCTACGAGGGTGTTAATTCACAGTCAATATCACACTATGATGATGTAACGACTCACCCCGTGGTACCACGTGATCCCATCTGCAGGTGGATTGGCCCTCACCTCGCAGGACATGCGCACCTCATCTCCTTCTTTGAGCGGACCGAGCTGACTCCTTTCTTCAACTCTAACCGACACCACTGGTGGATCTATTGGCATAATAATAATTATAATAGTAATTATATAATTAAAAACGTTATAACGGATTTTAAAATTAGGTTAGGTTTATTTATTGGAAGTGTTTAAGGTGTACATTCTGAAACAACTGGTTATATCAGCACTTAAATTTAAATTTTATTGAATCTAGAACAGACACAACATCAAGCCCCCGCCCGTTAATTCATCACCGTTAAAAGACAACAATGATACAATTTTAGGACATATCAGGCCAATAATTGAACCCAAGACCCCTAACTCAGTATACAGGCACGCTACCAACTGAGATAGGGGCTCGGATTAGAATAAATTAAATATGTTGTAAATGTATTTCTGGTTGTACAAATACTAAATGTATTTTACAACTTAAATGATTTTCACGAATAATTTATATCCGTTAAAAAAAATTTAAAGTGAGTATTATTTATTGCATTTCTTGTAAAGCACTTTACTTTTTATAGAAGTTAACAACAAAATCTTCTTGCTTGTACTTATAGGAATAAGGATAAAAGGGATGAAACTGAGATGAAGATAAAGAAAGTGTGCGTGAGATCAGAATATAAATGGGCCAATTTTGTATCATAAAAAAAAAATTCCCTCCCTATTCAACCCTTCCCCCCCCCCTTTCCTACACCATTTCCCCCAAAGGGTTGGTAGGTCATTCCGCATTCTACCATCGTTTGCTTGCCAAGCTATAAACGGGTGTAGGGGTTTTGTCTCTTATCAATTTCGAGTAATCCATACTTTCCACCTTACCAAAAAATCAAGGTTTTTATCCAATTCTACCAGATAGCTACTGAAAAAGAAAATACGTGTATAATTTTAGAAGAGTTAGGATGAAAAAAAAGATGTATTTGGATTATAGAATACATAATTCATCAATAAAATAATTCTTTAAAACAAAATTATTTGCTATCTAAGTATACTAAAGGTTAGGATTTAAAATATAAGATTCAAACTAGCGTGTAAAGAGAAATATGGGTAGACCACTCTGAAAACCATAGGTATTGCCCTAATTGTATCGGGCAAGGAAACGATCCCCAAATATCCCGTGAGTCGTGACAAATAAAATTCAAATGTATATATCCATATTGCTTCCCACTGATAATATGCACAATATTTTAATGCAGAAAGAAACATTCTTATTTGTGTTAGTAAAGCTCAATATCTATATGAAGGTATTTTAGGAAAATACAAACATGTTTTTTCGGCCAGCATTGATAACATTTTATTATTTAATTAGTACTAATTTAAAGGAACATAAATCCATATAATTATGTATGTTCCTTTAAAGTAGTACTAACTAGTTATATCCATCAATCGTGACAGATAACACTATCGGACGTAGCAATACTTGAAAATAAATATCTATTTAGTTTTCCAGCTCTCGGGGTAAAAAAAATTTCTACAAAAATTGCACTACACATTCCTGGAAATAAGGTACAAATTGACCTTATCTTTAAATCTATTTATTTTTAAATATAGCTAATTTATTTAAAAAAATATTGCATTGAAGACAAACGGGAAAATCTCAGATTTTAAATTTTTTCCACAGTGAGATTTTGAGATTTCATAGAACCGTTCAAGTTAATTTACTTGTTTTTTGTTGTTGTTGCAAAAGTGCCCTTCAAACTCTTTACAAGGACATTAAGTCACGTTCTGACCATACAATTTTATCTAACTCGTTGTGAAAATTTGGACAACATGGATAATTACATGTAGAATATATTAATACATCAAGGAGAGGCTTCGAAATTTTTAATTCGAATTTGAATCATGATAGAATTTGTATTCAATTCAAAAACCTAAGGCTAAATATGGAACATATTAAAATATTAATATTAGTTTCAAATAACATAAGAAACCAAACTCGGATTAAATTAAGTTTAATCAATAATGCCAAATAACATATTTTTGAATTTATCTTTTCAAAAAATTAGATCATTCATTGATTTACTTGACAATAGAAACACTCAAATTTCGTAACTTATTCAGAAATTCATAATTTATTAATGACTTTAATTATTTTTGAACAAAATTTAAAATAAACTATATAATCTTAACTAATTCAATCAGGTTATGCTTTGATGATATTTAACTATAAAATATTGTATCCAATATATTTTATATGTAAAAAAATTTAAATGGGATTTGAAACATATTAATTCAAAAATAATCGATTCAGAGTCAATTCTAGTTACGTATTCAAAGGTATGGATTTAATTTTATTTTGGGAATTATTAGATATGTAGATCTAATGACCTGTGTCGATGGGCCTATAAACTCAAATTAGATATGTACTTACTTAATTTCCATTCAATTTTAGTTTAAGAGTCGGTAAATATTGGTATCATGGTGTTACTTATCGGTTATTATTTATTTTTAATATAGTTTACATATATATATATATATATGTTCCTATACACTGTCGCACCCCTTTCTAGTCTTCAAAACCATCTAAGTAGTTAGCCTGAATTTAATTTGCAAACTTACCTGTGTAGAAGAATTGAGATGTTTGAAACCATTGATCCATTCAATTTTATGTGATACAGAAGTGTAAAATATGCTTAATCACCCCAACCTTGGAGAGGTATGAGCCAAGAGCTACTTTAAACCAGGTTATAAAATAAAGAGGGGGGTGTTGGCTTGATTCGATAAAGGGTTGAGTAGGATAGGGTTTGGTAGGGAGAAGGGTTGAATGTCCAGTCCATGGTCCAGTAATGTCTTCGAATTACGGGCAGTAGCGTTCGTGTATAATTAACCGGTGTGGAACTGGGAAAACGTTGTATTAAGCTAGGCTTGGACATTTAGGGTCGGATGCCTAGGTATGTAAGAAAAGTAACGATTCTTTAGTAATATTTAGAGTTTTTTTGGGGGTTCACCTTTTTTTACTCAATACTTTAGTGTCAATACTTTTACTCAAATAAGTATTTAAATCCTTGGACAATATTTATTTTGTCAACATGTCTTGCTATATGCTTGGTCTAGTATACATACTCTATAATGTAGAACCTATTAATAACGGTGATATACTAGAGTCTAGACATGTCAAACTTATTTTATCATAAAGGACGAAATAAAAATAAAAGATCTGTTCTATCAAAACTTAAGTAGAAATAACTCACACTAAGTGTCTAAGTTTACAATTATGAGACGTTATATTATTCGTACGAACATTAGATTTAGGAAGTCTAATTAACATGCAAATATAGTATTATTTTGTTATCTTCGTTTAACATTAAATAACACACATTTCACTGTTTACATAAAACTAAATAATTAATTTACATTCCATTACTCAAAATATATTTAGGAATCTAACTGCACAATTTTTCTTAGAGCAAAATTCCTGCCACATGTGTTTTAGTTTTGTATGTTTATTATTTTTCCCCCTTATTTATCAAGTTTTTACTTCCCTCTGGATAGAGGTTATTTTTATCCAAAGGGGTTGTTCATACGCTGAAAAACCATTACTTTAATGATCTTGACTAAGACTGAGGCTGCTGGTGTATAAAATTAAAATTTGTTTATGAATTCCTCCTGTTGCCCAAATACTTTGACGCATCGTAGGACAAGCTATTTGGTGTGCTAACCATTTTGATTTAGCTTTAAACTATTCTAGAAATCGTTTGATCACCCTGCCTTTAGAAAGCCGACGTTAAATACCACCAATAAAACTTTTTTTTTTTTTTGTAGGGACTTGGAATAGATTTAATTTTTTCTCTTTGGTCTATTTCTTTACCAATGTCAAACCTTATGCTCGTTTTATTGGACTACCATGGTTAGAAATATTACTTTCCAAAGAGAAGTTCTTAGAATTCCAACTGCGGTGTGTATAGTCTTAACTTTTACTTGCTGTTTCTCAGTCCCACATATAAACTTGGTTGTGTTCGCCTAGAGGGTTTCTTTCTAGGTCTCTTTACGTGAACGTCATCTGTTGATACAAAAATATTAGGGGTTGGGGGAAGGTGGAGTTGAGACAAAATATAATAGAGTAAGGAATGATGGAAAGAACAGAGTTTTACCTTACAAACATACAATAGAGTTGCACGAAAGAAAGAAATATATATATATATATATATAAACGCCGGTGGAAAACACATTTGCTGTCTAGAAAGAAAACACGATTTATAAAGTTAATTCCGGGTCGGTGTAGCCTTAAAGAAGAATTGTTGGTGTTATTCATTCAGTACAAGCTCTTGTCTAAAATGACGAAACGTTGCCTTATAAAGGCTTTATGTGTTACTGTATGATTTATGTTTCAAGTAGAGGTTTTTGTTATTTAAAGAGTAAAACAAAAATCCTTCAACTCATATTAGAAATTGTTTATATGTTTTACCGACTGCCTCTGTGATCTGGTACTTAGAATTTATAGATACATATCCAGAGGTCCTGGTTTCAATCCCTGGTGCTTCCAGATTTTCTGTGAAACGATTGTTTTGGAATGGGATTAACTCAGCCTCATGAGAAAAAATTAGAATTAACTTCCATGAAAAAATAAGCCTCTGCCTAGAGAGCCAAATTTTTTTTTAGTTGAGGACTCATTGTGCTTACCACATGACACCCTTTATCCGCAGACGCTGGCATTATCTTTGTCAAAAATGTTGGCTAGTAGGTCGGTAAGGCTCCATTGTGGGCTTACGCCGGGAAGTTTAGAAATAATAATTTGTTACTTTTGTAATTTCAAAATTCAAAGTAATTATTAACTGAAGTAAAATCTAGATTTAAAATTGTATTTAAACTAAAATGAATGCAATGACAGTTCTCAATCATTTGCCACTTTTGACCTTGATATTATAAGATAATCTTGATGCTTTAAGTGCCTCATACTAGCTATGTTGTTAAATGTAATGTGAATAAATAAGAAACATTAACCAATCTTATTAGTTTTATTAAAATATGATATATGGTCATATGTTGATGTCAAATTATAGCTTAGATTATTGTCCTAGAATTAAGGTTAGTCCAGTAAAACTTTATTATAGAAAATTTAATTAAAAACAAATATATTTAGTGATTGTTTTTAGATATGTACTTTGGAAGTGTTTAGCATGGTAAATGAAATTTTATATTTGATTTTAAGAGAAGATACGATGTAAATCATTTTAAAAAATAACAAATAATTTGGAAAATTTTGAAAAATATTTAAAATACAACTAAATACCTTGTTCAATTTTAATTCCTAAAGGAATATTTTATATGTTACAAAACAAAGTATTATCGTTTTTCTATAAAAAATTAATTTGATGCTATATAGTAAGTGATTATTTTTCAAAATTTTAAATTTCAAAAAAATATTTGACCATTTTTCCTATCATTTACATTTGATGGTAATTAAAAAATATATTTTCCCCCAATAAAAGATTTAAAGGTTAATTTAATGATGATTTCTTTTTGAAAATGTTGTTTATAATTATTTCAACGAGTTATTTAAAAAAAGTATATTAAATGTGATGCTGGAGAAGACTTGAGAAGATCAGGGGAGCAGACAGGGAAGGAAGTCTTAAGGAGTAGGTGAGAGAGAATAATTTTGTATGTGATTCTTCGGTACAGAGCAAACTGGATTGGACACATCCTTAGGAGGAACTATCTTCTGCGCGACGTCACAGAAGGAAAGGATGAAGGAAAGAGGAAATTAGGAAGGAGTAGGATTCAAATATTAGATAAATTGAAGGAATGAAGGAAATTCTGGGAGCTTAATAAGGAGCCAGATGACAGGGCACCGTTAGTTAACTGACAAAAGAAATGGTTCTGTCGTTAGACTAAACAACTAATTACATTAATAATAATCATAATAATAAAAATAAATATAAATTATGTAGTATTTTGCCATAATATGTGTTTTAATTTCATATGCTTTAACACTAGGGTTGCTTACGTGTATGTTATTTGGGTTGAGGGGGAAAATGGTAATTTTATAAATGCACCCATATGTGTATTAATAGATGAAATAAAAACCATAGTTATAAATTTTAAGTAAAATCTACTTACCGTGAACAATATCTGTATTAGGGTATTGACCTCCCGTTTACGACAGTACAATTAATTACTATATTGACGACTTAGTGGGTTTGAGGTATCTATATAATTATATTGGCTACCTAGGTTGGGTGAACCGTTAGAGTTTTTGTTTGAGAGTCACATATTTTTAAACTGTTTGGAATATCTTTATTTTATTTTTCGCAGCTCATCTTACTTTCCTTCTAGATAACACATTTATAGCTACACTAATGTGTCTAGGAATTTTGAGTGTTGAATTTAGAGTAGACCCTCCTACATTATTGTGAAAATAGAGAGGGAAATAACATAGTATATAATGCTTGTACACCAATACGCAATTTAACTAAAAACTCTCCGTCACTGTAAAAACCATTTTTACATAATCGTGGCCTTTAGCCTGTGGGTTCATAAATGCAGATAGTTGTTAATCATATTAGAGATAACCAATTTTCTTGATCTTTGTGGTCTCAGAACGTTACAAACATAAAATATATTATGAAACTCGCAAATTTTCACGTAGCTATTACCGTCGATGGAGGTAATCTAGAATAGTTTACTGTCTTTGAGAGATTTGCAAGTAGCAAAACAATAGACAGATGTAGAGGTGTAACGAAGGGAAAGATTAGATGACAGTGAGATCGGAGGAGCAACTTACATGCAATCCTAAGTCGTCTACGGTCTTCTTGGAGTCCCCCGGGGAAATGAGGGTTCTCCGCCCGACAGGCCAGCTCTTTGATATCATCACTGGCTGTCGGTCTGAATGTCAGCGTACTCGTCGTGCTGTTGTGCCCTTCTACTAGCTGCAGACAAAAGCCACCTACATGTGGTTAACCTTTATAAATAGGATCTGCAATCAGTTGTATCACACTAGAAGACATAGACAAGATTTCTTTTAACTACTAATAACGACCATAATAAGGGAGGTAGATCTTAAAAGGTGGGGGATTGGGTCCCTTTTATGTGAGAGCTTGTTGGATTGTCCCATCAATTCTATTAGAAGGTATTGCATTAAGGTTGGTTGAGCTCCGTCGCCTGGACCGAAATGAATTGAAAACAGGTGGATTGGCAATACTACACAATCTGTGAATTTGGGAAGTTAAACCTCAAACTTTAAATAATGTTCCCTTCCACAGAAGAAAAAGCAGGCTGAAAAATATAGGTAAGATACATACATTGTTGGCGGTATAATCTAAGGTATATGTGGGAAAACCTGTCGTTAATCGCTACGAATGGCTGATTGCTCATAAAAGTGTTGGGAATTTGGGTTAGCCTGCTCTCAAATTAAAATAAACTTTTATCTGATGGCATGTGCTGGTTGTAACTTGGTATTTCCTACATATAGCTGGAAACATTTTTATTTATGGATGAGTCATTATTTAAACACTGGCATCCAAAACTGTATTCCATTCCTTTTATTAACACTTTGTTTCATCTCACCCTTAATTCGAAAGGATTGTCCTATTTCGTATTAAATTATCTTATAGTTTCAATTCTAACCATTTTTATTATATGCGTCTGAGATATTTTAAGAGCATATATTTTGAATAAGTTTGTTCAAAGATTGCGTGTTAATTAAAAGGTTTGATTGAGAAACCTAATTTCTTAATTTAACATGGTGAAATAATTGATTCTTCACCACATCAGAGGATTGTTAGAAAAATATTGAGCTGAACTTTTTGTTAAAGGCGTCATCTTTGCAACCTATTGGTTTGCGAATGAAGAAGACATTGGGGCTCGAATCCTTGTCGAGTGAACTGAGGATGATGTTACCTAAATAGTTTTTCATTCGCCCTCCATGCAAGTGGGCGTACGCTTCCTCTAGCATAAACTTTACTCAATCCTAAAACATTAGAGTGATTAGTTCCTATGCATAGATCCCAGATGGGTAGTAATACGTCGTGTTAAAAGTATAAGTTGTTTCAAATGTATTTTTTATATATCCTATAAATTTTCTACTTTAAACAATGGATTAAAGATAAATTTCTGAAATCTTTCTATAAAGATTAAATCATTTACAAACAAGCATAAATAGTATGACCTAAAAATAATCTAATTCGTCTTCACTCTTAGAAGTCGGAAAATAAATTTACGGTGCAGCTCATTTAATTTATCTCTCTTTGATGATAATATAGAAACGTTTACAAAAAAACTAAGAAGATTCTTGAAACAAAATAATAAGTACACATTGCTGTATAAACTCTCCACCAAAGAGCAAGAAATCAATTAATAACAATTTTTACAAAAATATTGAGGAAATAGAAATGTCTATCAATCAAAGATGATAAAAATCAATTTCCCTGGACAACAAAAAATAAATATAGAAAGATCAGCTATTAACTCAGAAATAATTGGTTTTATTAATGTGTATTTTAAATAAAACAATATATTTTTAAACAGTACTGCACATTTAAAATTATAGGTTATTTAATATCTATAAGTTTTGGGGATAAATGTTTAAAAATTTAAATTTACGTATACATTAAATACCCTCAAAGACATTTTAAATGGAAAATTAAATAATAAATGTATATATAAACGGTACCTGGATACAAACTTTAGTAAATATCTATAAAATCTATTTCGAGAAACTAAATTTCATGAATGTAGATTTAATTTATGGTAAGACATATAATTACATAAAACCTCGGGGGAGTCTTATGGAAATCCTAGATACAAAGTAGTAATCCGATCAGTAAAATTATTTATTTTCTAGACTGAGATACAGACACACTCACAGACAGACTGATAACATCGTGAAAATAATATTTCCGGTTTTAAGGGGTTCAAGAAACGTCAAATTTGCCAAAATCTCAAGCTCAATTTTTTTAACAATCAAAACACTAACTATTAGAGGAGTCAAGAGAAAGTCATTAACATATGTAAATTGTGTAATTCAATATAATAAAGCGTAGATCAATCTCTACTGCTTGTAAAACAAACTGTAGGTATGTGTGTATGTTTCCTTTGATCTCTGGGACCGCTTATCTAATTCCAATTATGGTTTCTTATGCAATTTATATTTTTACCGGGAATTTAGTGGCTATTGATAAAAATAATTAACAGAAAAAATGTATTTTAAGATTCCGTATTAAAATGCGTGATCAAAGCTGTACTCTCATCTGGAATGTAGAAATAATTATTTATCTGTATAGCTTTATCACGAAAGCAAAGAGTTATTTCAGAATACATTTCAATAGTAAATCCAAAGATAAAGAATATTTTATTTTAGTTGTTTGTTTAAAATTCACAAGAATCTGTAGATATAAACTCTTTGCTTGAATGTTCGATTAGAAATAGAGAACTACTTAATAGTTTCGAAGGCGTAGTTTTTTATATTAAGTTGAATTCATATAGAATCTTTATATGTTATTTTACATTTATTTAGGTATTCAAGGAGCTGAGTGGTGACGTTTAGGCAATACAATTGATTTAAATATATATCTACACACTGGAGTGGTAAACGCGAGGACTACCACAAGGTCCCGACAATTTATAGATGAAAAGTTTGGAGATTCCAGATTAAAACATCGACCCACAACTGCATACAAATGTAATAAAGTATATTTTACACGGCTCATATGGGCTTTTGAATTGATCACCTCCGTGCATGAAACAAAAGCCATTCAAAGAGCTTTCAAATAGGTACGATGATGGCCATGACGGATATCCTTGATACCGTTGACGGAATCTCGACGATTGAGGGAGCTCGGCAACGAGTCATTATTGAGCATTGAAGATGGACAATCATTCGATTCTCATATTAATGTGCAGCTAAGCAATAAAAACCTTGGAAGGAGTGCACATAACAACGAGATAATTACATTGACGAACTACGTATTGGAATGCATAAGTACACGTAATTTACATTTGTAAGGCAATGCAAAAAAACCAGAGGTAGATAAACATAATTTTTGAAACCATGAATTGTAAAGATTTGGATGAAGTACTTAGGACAACTTTTGAATGTCCAATCCACAATATTCTATGTACCTAACACAGAAGTTTCAATTTTAGTTGCGTGGAGAATTCAATTATATAGTTGACTTCATCATTCAAAAGAACAAATTATTAGCCAATATTATTTGTACAACATCCTTCAGCATTTTATGAAAACGCAATATGTAGCCTTAATAATTGATGAGCACTTTCGATTTTTCACTCGTGATGAACTCCATTGCTGAAAATAATTGATATAAAATAGAATATAAATGGCCTTGATAGAGAGGAAGGGATCTAATCATTGACAGCTCGCGGTAAACTAACAATAACAAAAGTAAGTCAATAGTCCGGGCGGCAAATCGTACATGGCTCTAAAAATATGGGGCGGCAATTTAACTCTCGCTTTAGAAGTAAACAACTCGTGCGGCTGCAAATCACATGTGCTATAAGTAAAAACTTACGACATATTGGTCAGTTTCCTAGCCACTGGTGTGGGTTGGTATTTTATATTTTGTGTGTGTATGTGTGTCACAGTTAACTCTTTATCCAATCGCAAAAAGGTACAATTCCTAAATTACATGTATTTCTACTAGTGTTTTATCAAGGAGTGTTTCGATGAATGATAAAACAATTCTAAGTTAGATTTAACCCGGTAAACATTCCCTGTCATCCCATTAATATAAACGTAGGGTATTTTATCATAGTATATTAGGTAAATCTATATTACTACCTAGTTAATTAGTCCTCCTTTGATATCCTGTAAATACGGTGCTCAGAGAACCTAATATTGCTAAGTATTTTAATATGGGTCCAGTAGTTTATAGGTGTGCAAGTTTAAACCCGAGAATATATTTAAACGTTACATAAATATTTGTTTAAAATTTGATTTTAATTTAACTCACAAGATTTTATTTTATATAAACGTTATTTACATTGTTCTAGATTCACACAATGAAAAGTTTTTGTTTTTCTTTTGAATTAGCTTTTTAATTGATAGTTTACTTTTAATATACCTCTCTAAAAATGAGCACGTTTATAAGCAAAACCAACCATCCCATATGTACTTATATTAAAATATGACTCTCTGAAATTGAAATGAGATCATTGTGGATTAGAGCGAAGTAACCTTATCCATCTCGAGTGAAAATGTTGAAACGTGTTAACAGTAAAAACGCTGTTTTACTCTCATCGCAGAAACTTTTCATCTCATTTCTGTTCTCCAAAACCCACCTCAGATCCCCCATCACCACTCGCCAATCCTTTTACTCCTGGTACAAACCGTGTCTCAGGAATTTTAATTAATTTTCGTACCCTTGTCCAATGCAAGATATCCTCCAACATCTAAGCAAAAAAAAAACATTTTTTAAACTCCTGTATTCACCTCATACAAATATACGTTTTCGTGTTTTATTTCATTTTCATCAATATCGGTTTATAAAACCACTCCCATATTACACCAAGAAGAAATAATTTGTTTTATAAAAATTTTTAGAAGGGATCGTGAATAATGATTATTTCAAATGTGTTGATTATTTTGTTTAAATAATTAGATTTGGCTTATGTTATTATTATAGATTATTTTTATGAACACCACATTTTACTATCCGCCCAGGCTAAATATTTATGAATATTAATGGATTAGGATTTAAGGTGGTAAAATTGATTTGAGATGTACTTGCATTTGTAGGTAAGGATATTGGGAAAACATCAGGGAAAACCATGCTAATTATACCTTTCCTAAACTTCCCGTTATTAGAAGAATAGTAAATTGCGATAGTGACACTTTAAATCATGTTACCACTCATGTGGGTGGTAAATATTTATCTGATAGCTTTGTATTTTGATATGTTGCTCTCTTTTGTGTTACAAAAAGTGTTCAAGTATCATATAATCCAAAACGCTGTTTTTAGTTATCTTACATCAGAAGTCACGCGCATATGCAATATTGGTTGTTTTTAAATGGTGGTACACAAACCTGCAAAGCAACTATCATTTAATTAAAACATTAATTTCATAATGGTAATAAGGCTATTTGAGGGATATATAAAGTATAGTTTGGCCCTATAATAGAAGTGGCAAGAATGTAGATTTTGATTAAGGAGTCCGTCTTCTGGCGTTTTTTCATACCACTGCTACCATGTGGTCGATGGCCAGTCAGAATTAATATTTCAGCTGTGGAGTCTCTGAATTAATTAAGGAAGATTAGACCCCCTAAATCTCTCAAAAGACTAGTGACACACGAGTTTCCTTATATTAGAAGCATTGTGAGACATCGCCACGTAGCATCAAGACTATGTTTGCAAGGGTACTGTTGAATGTTATGGAACAGAGAGTAACGGGGGCATTTCTCAAATAATTTTAGATAATTTACTTGTCCAACTACAACACACTATTTCATTTTTTCCAAATGGAATGAAGGACTGTAGTGAGCCCATTCAATTATTTGACGTTACCTAAGCCAACCTACAAAGCTATTCTGACAAATTTGGCCATGGGGTAGGGTGGTAGCACTTATATCGTTATCTTTTTAAGCTTTCATCACCCTCAAGTGCAGCTGACCTGCCTTTAACAATATAGTACCATTCCTATAGTATAAAATAAAATATTGTGTAGGCCATTTGGGGATTACTTTTAGGAAAAATAGGTGTATCGGTAGCCCATAAGCACATTATAAATACTGTTTACATATGTGTATGTGTGCCCGGGCACCATTAATCGTATCCCAGTTCTGTGGCGAGACTATCTAGTAAATTACTGCTGCCCAGGGGATGCCCAAATGAACTAATCGTGCATTCTATCCATGTACAAATGAGATTATGTGATAGTGAAAGTGTATATGGGGTGGGGAACCAATGCGAGTTCTTTCAAACGACTTAAGCCTTGTCAAACAAATCTTGTGAATAATTACCTTTTCAGGATATCTACCCATGTTACCAGCCAGGAATAAAACCCGCGACCCCTAGGTTTATAGCCAGGTGAACTGACCACAATACTGCAAATATGTTTACTGTCCTTGGGAATGGGTGACAAGAGTAATAATACACAAGATTTGGGCTCCTGTTTATATTACTTTAAATTCTGAGAACGATATCTGTTTATTATTAAATAATTTCGTCCTGCTACCAAATTAATAAATATCTGACCATTTGTTGTTATATAACAACAGGTAGGATTTACTAACTTTTTGTTGTTTTTGAATCGAATAAAATAAATTTATTGCTCTTATTTATCCGCAGAGGTAGCGGAGTGGCTTCATTTTAAGCTTTGTCACCGTCATAGGACATATGATGTTAGAATAAAGTATGGATGCATTAGGAAATATTTACATAATATGTAATCTATTATCAGTTTTTTTATCTTCTTTAATGTTAAATCAAGAGAATTTTTAATCATCCATCCTCATATTCATTACTACATAAACATTTGCTTTACTGATTCTTTTAAATATATACGTCTGAGGCGCACAGCTTGAGGTTATATAAAGAACAGTACGTAAGACCAAGCCAAGATTAATCTTAATATCTTTCTTTGCTTTGGAGCCTCCCGCATATGTTGTTACGTGGTCTAAAACGTAAAACTCTAAATAAATGGCGATGTAAATAGAAATATGTTGAGCTGTTTATTTAAAGTAAATATACCCTAGGTGCTCATAATGTGATATCTTTAGTGAAAATGTATGTCTTTAACTTTATATTTATACTTGGTTTATTAGCTCTCTAGACGCTGGTCAAGAGTTCTAGGATTTAAGGTCCAAAAAAGGTTTAATAAAGGTCTATAGCTCACTTTTCAGGTTTTCTAAGATATTATGCATAGCTTGATTAATCCAGGCTTTTTTGGTTATTGAAATACCCGCAATGGTGATCATCATGTTTTCTAAGCTCTGAAACTCGTGACACTTAATATAAATCATTTTTTGTCTGAACATGAAGTTATTAATGTAAATATATGATCAAATTCTACACAAATTTTACTTAATGATATGAATTTTAAATAACTTACCACAATGAGACTAAATTTATCTTTCATTTTCCGCTATCTTACCGGTAGAGAAAGTATTGTGATCTTTAAAAAAAATCGAAGTCAAGATTTTGATAAATTTCGACTTTTCATGACCCCCCCTGAATACGAAAAACTGGTTTTGGAATTTCCATCTGTCAGTCTGTACTTTGCATTAGAGCCTAAACTATTTTACCAATTGGGCTAAAACTTAGTAACTAGAGTTTTCATAGGGTTTTCCCGAAGGGATTTTGGAATTGGTTATCTAATACTAAAACCAAGGGTAGCTTGCAGACGGGTTGAAAGAGGAAAAAATAAGTTTTTCTCAAAATATGCTCTAGTGATTTTGATTAAATTTCATTTCCAAGCAACATTGATAAATAAGATAAACAAAATGTTTACTCTAATTTTTTCGGCAATTGATTTTAAGGGTTTCGGTATGATGTGTAAATTCTCATATTTTTATCACATATCTGAATCTATTTGAGAAATGAATTTACTTATCATTGCAAATATATTAGTCTATTTATAATACAAATATTTTACTTGAAATATATTTTTATAAAATCAATAATTTTCAAGCTAAACGCAAATGTATATATAAAGTTTTCGAACACTAAAGGTCAAGTATTGCTACCGTAAGAAAAATAATAGTATGTCAATGTTTATTGCCCCCCCGAAAACTAGAAAGTGGTTTTTGCAATCTGGTATTAATGTGTGTCTGTTTAAACTTATATATATTGAGAGTAGTTTAATAAAGGGCGAAAAGAGAATGAATTATTTTCTTAAAATCGGCTCTAACGATTTTGATTAAAATTCATATCTAGGCCTTGATTAATATTATAAACAAAATGGTTTTTTTAATTTTCCTATGAAAATGAATTTAAGGTACTTTACAGAAATGGATATTTAATCATCTCTGCAACTATTTAAGATACTAAATAACTTATAATTGCAAAGCTGTGGTACTATAGAATATAAAAAAGTTTTATTTGGAGTATAACTTTATAAAACCAATAGTTTCTGAGATATTGACAAATATATTAATATAATTTTGTGAGCTCTAGTTGTACATAAATACTAAAGTTTTAACACAATATTATCTAATAACATAGAGTAAATATATAAGTAAGTCTCTCAAAAGGTTGGTTCTTTTTTAATTAATTATTATTATTATTATTATTAACACCGCGTCTTACTACCCGTTCGGGTTATACGCACTTACGCTAATGTGTAATGGTAGGGTGATTGTGAGATGAAATGAAGGACCTACAGTTTAACGTGGAATCCGAACCACGGTGGAGGCCTGGCATTCCTCACATTCACAAGATGTCTTGTCAGAGGTGAAGGAAGGGTTTGATAATCAGATAAATCTTTGCTGGGACTAAGGATCGAACCCCGGCCGCCAGCATAGAAGTCTCACACCTTACCCCTAGACCACCAGGTCACCTTTTAATTAATATTTTATGGGAAATGTTTGTTCAACAATCATCTATCTCTATCATTTTATACTCAATAGCAATATTAATCCCTTTTTTTGTAGAAATTTATAAATGGGAAATTTAATAAAAATGCTATAATCATAAGGTGTGTACCCAATATATATATACTCACTATTAATAATATTTAGCACCGCGTCTTACTACCCGTTCGTGTTATACGCTCATATATATACTATTGATAAATATATATATATATACATATTGTCCAAATATACTATTGAGGATTTAATTCTTCAAAAAGAAATCATAAAATTTTAACACTGTTTTCAAAAAATGCTTAACGTAAGTATAACCTAGTTTTTGCTCAGGTTTGTTAGGGTGTATTATTTAGTTTCCCGTGTATTACGAGTTTTGAGTTAATATCACCATTTTTAAACAATTGAGTGAGAAAGTCCGTATGGAGCTCCCTACCACTTATTTAATTTTATATGGACATTATTTATTTAAGTTCTCTATAGATTTGAAGTTGATAATCTCGATATGAGATCAAATTAGATGAAATAAAACAATAACACATTCTTTAAAAGACATACTGAAGGGATATTTAATCTAGTTTTCATGGTAATAGGTGTCAGTCTTTAAACATATGTGTTATTGAAAAAAAGTCTGACGTGTATACCCTGAGGTCCCCTTAGACACGTGTGCCAAGTTTCTGTTTTCTAGAATTCTGGGATTGGGAGTGTTTGCGTCTACATACAAATACATAAATACATATGCTATTTTAACTATATTATGATGATGATGAGATTGTTTAAGATAATCTCATCACTAAATAAAGTCATTGTGGAACTGGCATATTTTCAATTGGCCATATTTTCCTTATTTTGCGTTTTTTTTTGTGAATGTTGAAATTCTGATGCTTTAAAATCACTAAAAATTAATTCATCCTTTTACCAAATTTTAGTTTATACCCTTTAAATACATAGTAGATATTTTATTTGAGTAAAGGTAGAAACATATTTTTAGCAAGCTACTATTTTTCTTAGAACTGCAAATTAATGGCCGTTAAAAATTAATTTATTTACCCTTTCCAAGTATAAGTTGTATTTGTAAATATCCTCATCACTCAATAGAAAACCTTCCTCGTGGTGTAGTGAGTGGTCAGTGCACCTGGCTACAAGCCTAGGGGTCTCTGGTTAAATTTCCAGCTGGTATCTTGGTTACAATTCCTTTAAGGGGAGTGAACCTAACGGTCAACAGGTTTTGGTAAATTTGTCTTTAGTTAAGTTAAAACTTAATCCGTCTCCACAACTCGATGATATCTATCATCTCATTGCGGGTACTACGCGTAGACAACCCCCTGTGGTGTACCCTGGGTAATGCTCTGCGCCATCAGAGCGGCTAATAATCTACACTTAAGGCGACCGAACATTTATGACATGGTCACTCCCGGTCATATGTGCCATACGATAAAAAAAACCAATTTAATATTTATTGGCCGGCTTTGAATGACAATATATTCCTCTATGATGTATTTAGAGAAGTACCTATGTAATAATGATTAAATGGGGATCAAATCTGTGAGAATATTTTACAGTTATAGTTTTAAGTAGCTTCGCTTAACCTGTAAATATTCCAATAAAGAGAAGACACTTATTAAAGTTGTTAAACAAACTTTTGAATATTTTATTATTCGTTGAGAAGTTATTGGTTATCTCCTTTTTAATAAACTTTTACTCAACAATAAACACTACTGGCAATCTACTACAATATTTTCAAGTTCATACAAATCATGATAACATGTTTTATTAAGTATTATTCATTTTTCAGTACAACTTAAAAAAACGTACATAGATTAAGTGCTTGTTAGTTTCATTTAATACAGCTACCACTTTTTAAACTGTTTAATTTATAGACTAATATTTAATTAATTTCACTAGATAAACTTATCTAAGTCTTAACCTTCACTATAACCACTACTTACTTTCAGCCATTTTTTAGAATGTTTTCTACAATGTTCCATAGATTCGCTAAAGTTGTTTCTTTAGAAAGGAAAACGTTGAAGAAACTTCACAGTTAACATTATTTTAGAATAAAATTCTTTCACTCAAGAACTACAACAGTAAATTCCCAACAAAAATGAAAATATCTTTAAAACAATAAAAATCGACTAGTACAATTTAAACATCAATTATTATTTAATAAGTTAGTATTTATGAAATTCTGGAACGTGTTGAAGAGCTTATAATTTGCTTTTCACTCAAATTGGACGTACTCACTGTAGTTGCTGCGTTCCTTATTGGTTCCCCGTCCAACACCCATGTGATCCTTGCTGGAGGGACTGAGCCAGATGTTGCGCATTTGATGATGTGTAACTTTCCGGCTGAGAGTAGAGAGTTGTCCGTGGTAATCAGCACGGACAAAGGCTTCACTGAAACACAGTTATGCTAAACATAAGAATACAAAAAATATATCTTTAAATTTAATAATATTCATTATTATCAATTCGAATAAAATACTTTTTTAATTACGTATAGTAGGCAATCAGTTATTGAAAGGCTAATTTTAAAAACAATATAGCCTGTTATTAAGAGGTTAACAACATCAGACTGGTTATTAATAAATATATAATATACTGAAATGATGAATGAAATAGCCATGTTATTATATTTATTAATTATGGTTGTAAAACATCTAATTATCAAATTTTGAATTTGAAGAATGACACTTGGAAATTGGAACCAAACCCAGAACTTATGGCTTAGAACCCCAATATTACAACCATTGAGCTCTCCAGGACTCATCCCGTTTTTAGGTAGTCTGTGATGGACGTGTGGAAATCGTTAGCTACATATGATTGATTACTTAAGATCACGAGCTATCCGATAGCACAGCCACAGACTCGACGCGGTAGGGATTTATGCTGTCAATAGCACAATGACAACTGTAGGAATAAACATACCATGATTTATTAAACATCCGAGCTATTATTGTTGTTAATTACAATCATAGCCACATATAAATATCAGATTCTGTAACCTCATAATCAAATTTATGAAGTCTACAATTTCATAAAATAGTTAAGGCAACTAAAATAGACCTAAGGTAGTTGGGGTGTAACGAGGTGAAATAACTTGTTCAATATAGGGATAGGGGGCGTACTTTTGTAAGTGTGGCTATGAACTTTTGAGTTCTTAGTGCCGTATATAGAGTTGTTTTGTAAATTATGATCTAATTATAGGTTGCTTCTAAGGAGATGGTAGCATCATATGACAAAAGTAACAACTAAATATTTTATTTCATACGCGCACATGATTTTAATGATTCTCAGAGTTAAAGGCTTCTCTAAATTAGCATATTCCAATCAAATACATATTTACTAGAAATTTATGGTTCTGAATAAATTTGCAATATTTATATTCAAATTATGATTTCAAAATTTAGGTTATTATTTGCTAAACAAATTAGTGTTTTAAAAACTTATAAAACTTGGTTTATTATTTGAGAAGTATTATGTTGTAGCTTATACAATCTGGTTTCTTTTACTAAAGTTTCATTATAATAATCCGACTTTTTTATAGCAGCCTTATTATTCACATTCCATATTCCTTTTACCATCTTCAACTAGTTAAGATCTCCTCTTATTTGTACAAATTCCTCAGAGGGCTGTATTATACTTGAGGCAGAAGTTAGAGTTACTTCTATTTATCATGGCCCTTGACTACTCACTAACATTGTTTGAGATCCTCAGAAGTAAATTTAGAGAAAGTTACTTTCCATCGGGCAGTCAAACAAGCTATCTTCATATTTCCACCTCTGGCCACTTAAAAACTTGAGACCCTAAGTCTTTCCCTATTATAATTAGTTTTTGTCCAAACTTTTGCTGATGAACTTTTAATACATCTAGCTATATGTAATAAAAATAATTTCTTCTTTACTGTGTGATATTATACAAACATGAAAAAATAACTATTTAAAAGAGTTATATTTTTTGATACCTAATTAAATTTATTTCTGGTTTTAGATGACATTATCTTATAATATTGCTTCATGGTGCGTAAGGCTTAATAGACGTAAAAAATTAAGAACAGTTAACTCATATATTTTATAGTCAAATTAAAATTTTGCTCGAAGATAGGTAAACTATCACGTTGTTTATACGTTTATTATAATTCTAAACAGATAATTATTTAAATGGTCTTAAATATTTTTCATGGGTAAATTAAAAACTTTCTGTATTCTACATTTTTTAATAAGCCGATTTCATCACTTTCATCCAAAGTTAGAGTTTTCAGATATCTTCTAAATGGGAGGAGCTCAAATATGATTACATAAGTAAACATTCATTATATTACTCATATGTATATAAATATATATATATATATATATATATATGTGTGTGTGTATTTCTCAATACATATCCTGTATTTATCCTGGAAGTTAGCAGATTAAACATGACCATTATACACTTGGGACCTAAATTTTTATATTTTAAAATTTCGTAGAGGAGAGTAGTAAGCACTGAAAATTTATAAGCAGGGGAATACTCTATCGAGTTGGATGTCACCAAAGGGGAAATATCTAATTAAAAATGCAAATAGAGATTAAGGAATATATTTCAACTTGAAAGTGAAATGTTAATAAATCCCAAGAGATATATTAGTATTGTAGTAATAACTATTCAAATCTGTCTAATCGTCAATGTGCGTTTACTTATTTGACTATCAATCAGCGTTTAACCAAAATATAATAAATCAATTATTTATTTGGGTTATTCAAGACTAATGAACATTATATATAAGGACAGTGTTAATAGCTTTATGATTTTTTTTTGTGCACACTGTGGATTTACAAAGTTAGGAATGCCACACGAGTATTTAGGATTATGGCTTCAGATAAAATTCAGAACTTACTATATAGACTCGGTGATTCCTATCAAAGCTTTCTTTGTGGTGATTATTAACACAACAAAAGAAAAAACTCAAAAGGTGGAAGGCTATGATCTCTACATACAGTGTTTATCCAATAGACAACTTTATTATGTGGCGTGTTGCCATGATATTTCCAGCGGAAGCCTGTAACTGCTCACTTCTGGGTTAAAACTGATATCGTCATTTAAAAGAAATCATGCATTAAATGTTGTTCCTTTATTTACTTCAATTAATCTAACAACCGAAACAAATATATTTCATGGGATTTCTGATCTGAAGTTTTTTTTTTATCGATAACAAAGTTTTCCTTATCTTGCGTGATCTCTCTCTAACTGACGCATCGATTGATTTCATCTCTCTGTAGGTAATAAAAAAAAACTGTAACTAGAAACGTTTTTGTTTGAATGTTCATGTTTTCAACACTGATAAGTAACGTAAGACTAGCATGATTCAAAAGATAGTGATGTAATAAATCAATTTAATTTAATCCCGGCAAAGATTTATCTGATTACCAAACCCTTCCTTCACCTCTGACAAGACATCTTGTAAATGTGGGGAATGCCAGGCCTCCACCGTGGTTCGGATTCCACGTTAAACTGTAGGTCCTTCATTTCATCTCACAATCACCCTACCATTACACATTAGCGTAAGTGCGTATAACCCGAACGGGTAGTAAGACGCGCTACTAATATTAATTATTAATATAATTTAAGGTAATCTTAAGATGCCACAGAAGGTCATTCAAAGGGACGTGGATCTTAACTACCTTAAGAGCTACCAGTCCAAGCGATTGAAATATATTTAATTCTTCTTTAATTTTTTTATTTCCTTTTCTGAATCAACTGATAATCTCGAGAGAAAAAAACGTCTAACCTAATTTTTCAAAAGTCACAATACTACAATGGGTCTATCTATGGGCTATCACTCTTAATGAGAAAGCACCAATTGCACTAATGATTAATTCATTGGTCATTCGGGAACTCTAAACCTTTGGTGCAGTTTGAAATAAGGTGTAGAGCTTTAAACAGTATATTTGTCAATCTAAAATCGGTCAACGATTGGTATTCAGAATTTGCTTCCGTAAAAAGCGTGGATACTTCACAAAACTTTGAAAAACAATTTTACTATAATTTTAACTGCATATAAATTTTGTTAAATTTACAAACGATTCAACATTGATCTGGTTTTAAAAAAAATATGTTTGGTGTAAGCAATTTTTTTGAAATTTGTATATATTAAGTATATAACTAAGAGCTAATAACGGATGTATCTAAGAGTCAAGAAGGGTTAGACTTGTTTTCAAGTTGATATTTTTTCACTATACAGCTATGGCTTGTTGTTACGTAACACAGATAGCCTCTGTTCGAAACTTTGCCTAACCATTCCTTACGATCAACTCCAACCACACAAAGATTAGTAACATATTTTTTTAATGGGAAGAATACACATTTAAAAATATACATAATTTTTATATGCTTTTTTTTATTTATTGATTTTATTTAATACACACATTTATACACTATGTAAGGAAACACAAACTATTTATAATGAAGCGTTCCCTTAAGATCTTTTCTTTCATTTCATCAGTAAAGTCTAAAATACTCAATGAAAAACATTTAATAAAAATGGAGGGAGTATATATTTTTACGACGTGAAACACACAATTTTATAAATCATTATAAGAAAGAAATTTAAGGAATCCTAAAGTGTGAGAGAGAAACAACCATAAACACATTGTGTAAGTCGACATTCTTGAATGAAGCAATCAAGTGAGAAATGTCTGTGAAAACAGTTTCAAATGTTTTGTGCAATACGTGCCTTTGACATCATTTACCCCCTCCACCCGTCTAAAACTCTTACACTCCAACACAACCACCCCTTCTTACCAACCATTTCGTTATACTTACGATACGAGATAAAAAAAAATTGTGGCAGAGCGATGAAAACTGCTACAGCATGAGATTTCAATTCAATTTTTACCTTCACCACAACCCTTATTTTTTTTTTCTTTCAAGGGGAGGGGTGGAGAGATGTTACAGGGAATGAGGGAAGTTACAACCCCTAAAATTCCCACACTACAGATTTTCCAAACTCTAGTGTTTCTTCCATTCGCGATTCTCGTTTCCCCGTAGGATTCTCGTAGCACGGTGAAACGAAGCAAAATAAGAAGATAAGCCTCGTGTTTTACTTTCGAAGTTCTTATTGTTGTTTAAAAGAAAATCTTTTATAAACATTGTAGGAAATATATTTGAAAAAAATAAACAATCCTACAATTGTTTCCAATAAAATTTGTTATTTTTAATAGAACAATTATTTTTTTAATTTTCGAATATTACTACCAGTCCCGATTATCTACATGGTGAGGGAATATTATAATTATAGTAGATTTAGCTATATTTTCAAGTTTATATAGGTATAAATCGTCTATAAAAGGATTCTAAACCTTAACTTTCCATCACCTTCAAACCTCATCTGACGAGGTTGACACCATAGCCATCATGTTCACTGATACAGGTGATTTACAATCTTCATAGTTTTTTTTAACGGTGACCAAGAGATAATTATTATAAAATTCTTAACTGTATTTACTGAAAGCTATAATATTTACGAGTTAGTGTTTGGTTTTTTTTTTATCAATTTTACAATCATTTAGGCCTATCTACGGCAAGTTGATTATATTATTAACCTTCAATGGATACGCACATGGAAGGTTAATAATGGTGTCTTTCTGTGAATTATCATGTAAGAGTGGAAAAAAAGTAAGTGTTAATTTGTTAACTGTCGGTGACCTGGCGGTCTAGGGGTAAGGTGTCAGACTTCTATGCTGGTGGCCGGGGTTCAATCCTCGGTCCCGGCAAAGATTTATCTGATTACCAAACCCTTCCTTCACCTCTGACAAGACATCTTGTGAATGTGAGGAATGCCAGGCCTCCACCGTGGTTCGGATTCCACGTTAAACTGTAGGTCCTCCATTTCATCTCACAATCACCCTACCATTACACATTAGCGTAAGTGCGTATAACCCGAACGGGTAGTAAGACGCGGTGCTAATAATAATAATAATAATAATAATAATAATAATTTGTTAACTAAATTAATTATATTTTTATTTAATTAACATATATGTATACGTGAAATGAAAATGAAAATTGGCTTAGGCATAAAAATATCAACAAAGCCCAAGGGTTAACCCTGTAACTAATTAATAGTAATTGAGAACACCATTTTAACTGGGAACTGCCTCCATCTCAAAATAAAGGTGATTCCAGATTCTAGCGGTGTAAAATCGATTTTCTGTAGGAAACTTATATTTCTTTGTGATAAGTATGGCCAAAATGTTGAATATATCATAGATTTTTACACAACTTTTTCTTTTCTAGGCGGTTTCACTACACGAATACTTTATATTAATTAAATACTCAAAGATCGCTACTATACCATCTGTTTTTTAAGATTAACTTGTGTAGCGGTATTCCTGAAACCGTTAAACCGTTTAAGAAATGTAATGGATAGTTGCTTTATTCCCTCTCCTCCTTATAGTGGACTGAGTTCACACTAATGCAAAAATTGGTCTCCTTCTAAAATAATAAATATCTCTTAGCTTATAGATGAAACATCGTTACTTTGCGGACACAGAATGGCCAATGGGAATATCAGTTGGGCTCAGACTAATTCCAAAATACGCTTCGGAAATATCTGTTTGAAACCAAATTTATATAGCTATTTTTAAAACAGTTCAAATTTGTTTGAAAAAAATCAGTTTTTATGAGTGTAAACAGTGTTATTTGTCATATAAAACAATCCAAATATATTCATTTGGGTCTTAATAGTTAAATCATTCAAAAATTATATATAATTTTCAAAAGTAAATCATCAATATTCTACCTAACATAAGGTTTTACCACAAAAACACGTAAATAATATATTGTTATGGTATTTTTCATGTCATACACTTCCAAGAAACTCATTTGGAGCCAAATCTTTGGCATCAAGTATTAAAATATTTCAAGTTAAAATAAATTCTTAAATAAACTCTCCATAAACTAAACCTTACCCCCAAAATTAGTAGGTATACTGTAGTATTTTTCATACTATACAAATTACAAATATAGATTTTAAAAACATTCGTCAGACCCATTTACATTTGAAATTTTCAAATTTTTACCATAAATAAACTACCCTTCAATGAATTTTTAACCAAAATCCAATATGACAATGATACACTGACATGTAAACAAATTCTAGATAGACATTTTAAATAAATGGAACCAAAAAAACTCACTCACTATTGAACTACCCTTAAATTTAGGGATAAGGTTAAAAAAAAGCCAGAAATGTATACCTATAAAATTTAAATATCAAGTTTGAAAAAAATGCATCTAATCGAATTGGGTTTTTGGCCAGGTATAGACCAAATGATTGATGAAGAGTATTGTTAAATCCATTTTTTCGGGTTTGGTATCACATTAAAGGTAAATAATCACCAAAATCTTGAATCAATTTGTTTCAGGATTAAAATAGTGTTCCTAATATGAGAGAGTAATAAATAGTAGATTAGTTTACACACAATACATTTGGATTCTTATTTTAACTAAATCAAAATAGAGTTTTTTCATATCCAATGAAATTTTATTTTACATTGTTAATAAAGGAGAATTTGATACCACATAATATGCATATATTATTAGCAGCTGACATAAATATGATTGTTGATTTATATATATAAAAACATTGCATACATTACAAATATGTATATAGGTCAAGAAAGTTGATCTTAAATTATATTAAGGAATTTATATTTTTAGTTAGATATTAATTTACCTTAAAATTACTACGTAGTTTTATTAAAATCAATTATGTATTTCTGATTAAAAACTAAGTATATAAATACGATTTAATAAATTAAACTCTAGCGAAATAAATTTAGTTATATGTAAAACAAGTAAGATCTAATCGTATGTCGAATCGAGAAGGTTAAACATAGTTAAATATTGACAAGGTATTTAGTTACGTACAAAGGGGAAAAGCAAACCGAGAGTAGGGTGTTTTTTCGGCAACCTTAACTACATAGAAGTGGTATTTTAAGTTGCATACAGAGGCCTATTATCTTACGTAATAAAGGCCTCCAGGGGTTCATTACGCAACTTTAACTAATCAACGTCTTAGTAATTTGAAGTAACAAGCATGAGAAACTCAGCGCCTTTGTATCACATCATCCACTCCTTCATTTTCTCCTTCCATCCTTTCCCATCGTCTTCCCTTTATATCTCTCTATATTACCATCTATCTATACCATTTTCTTTAACCTTCCCTCTGCATCCTAGTGTAGTCCCTTTGATTATTTTCCTTTCTTGAACTTTGTAAGCTTTTTTTTTCTTTATAAGTATATTAAACATTAATTGTTTATCATACAGTTATATTCTCTCTAATTATTCTTCGATCTTTTACTGACTATGATGATCTATTTCTGCCCCTTACTCTTTCCATTTACCTCTCCTTTCCTTCAATATTGGTTTTTTGTATCCAAGTTTCGGAAATACCTCATCGTCAAGGGAAAACAGCCCAAACTCTATACTTCCCTTAATCCCTACAAGTTTCATCTCTCTTTGTTCTTGATAAACAGATTTTGAATCTGTGGAAGTTGCTAACGAGGTGTGTAATCTTGACTTCCCGTTCATTGAATTCAAATAAAATGTTCTCTACGTAACTTATATTGTCTGATATGTTATGGTTGTATTGAATCTATAGTATGATTTTGGTATGAATAACAGTAGAAATTAGTTACTAAAGCTACTAAAACAAAGTTAATATATTCATACATAAAGTCATGTCATCTGCAGATGTTACTTTTAATAGATATCATCAAAATCTATAAAATAACACTAATAATAGGATGAAATATTACCAATGTTGGCCGCAAATTAATATGTTTGAATTTTCTCTACTGTTCTTCAAACCAAAATCAGGGTATACGTCAATATTGACCTGTGTACATAAATTACCTGTATACTCTGATAAGTCATCATTTAATTAGCTTCTCATTCACACACGTGAGTAAATGAACATAAAGTCACACACATAGCCTTTAGGCCAATCACTAGCGTTTACTAATACAAACATAAAAAAATGTGTATGCATTCAACCGTTTAGCTATGTTTGAACTTGTGTACAAATTATAGTTTATTAACAGGATTTCAAGTAAATATACACATATAAACGGATTATAGGCTTACTCGTCTATCGATTTACTGTTTCAAATCGAAGTTTTCTTCGATGATAATTTTTAAACCATGGATAGCTATTCATTTATTTTTTAAATATATTTATTAATTTAAAAATGTAAAACAAAGATGAAAATATATTTTCTATGTTCAATACAATCACATTATAAAGTTACAACCAAAAGGTTATTTTTAAACATGCAAAAATTCGAAAAACTATATTTCATTCATATGAGTAATATAATATGATTTTTCATCATATCTTACAGTACATCTAATATGCATGAATGTGTATTAATTACGTCAATAGGTTATGGATGAGTATTGTTGAATTTAGATTAGGTGCAACCGTATTTTTGTTGCGTGTATATAAAATCATTCAGGATAAACCACCTTCTATCCACCTGACTTAGATCCGAACATTAATTTTCCTGGTATCAACCGTCGAGTCTATTGCGAGAGTTACGTCTTAAACCACATAAATGGTTTAATGTGCATTAGTGAATAAATACATTGATTTATTCTTTATCTTATTCAAGAAAGTAAGTTAAGTGTGCCAATAATTATTGATTGCTATGAGATTTATTTCAATAGTTTTAATTTATTTCGACACCTCGGAAATAAAATATTGTGATCATTAAATAAATCAAACTCGAGACTTTAATAAATGACAATGTGTCATGACCACCTGAAAGAAAAAAATTGTTTTTTGCAATGTCGTCTGTCTGTCAGTCCGTCTTTACCTCGGGCTAGAGCTGTAACTATTTAACCAATTGGATTAAAGCCTGGTGTATTGGGCATTCATAAGTTACCTTCCGAGGTGTTTGGGAAATTATTCAATTATATATCTAGTTCTATAACTAAAGTTAGTTTACTGAAGGGCAAAAAGATAAAAAAAAAATACATCGGAAATTCGATTTAATGATTTTGATTATATTTTATATCTAAGACACTGATTATCACTATAAAAAAGATGGCAACTATAATTTTTTCATGATAATGGTTTGTAGGGTACTTTTAATAAGGGAAGTTCTCCAGATTTCATCATTTCTCCACAAACATCTAAAGTAAGAAATAACTTATTAATATAAAGTTGTAATATTAAAGATAAAAAAACCTTTTTTTGAATTATGTTTTTATAAAACCCATAATTTCTTTGTTATAAGAAAATATATATACTTTTTAATTCAGGTCCAAGAATAAATTTTATTATTATGCTCATTTATGGAAAAAGATGTTTATCTTTTCTCCATATTTCCGCAGAAGTGTTCATAGTTCGTAATGCTATAGAGTAAGTTAGTAATTAAAAGTGTATATTATTTTATTTACGATCTTTAGTGGAGTGTTTTTATAACAATGTACAGACCTATTATTTTTCTTAACAAATATTACGATTTTTTAGTAAATGTAAATTATAAGATAAAATCCTAAGAAGTTCATTGCGGTGTACCGTAACTTATTTCCTGAAATTCAAAGAAGTGATCTTAATTTACAATTATTCTTACATTATTAATTTTTACTTAAATTGTAAAGTTTCAGAAAGTGGATATTAATTTGTCTAGTGAATAATTTGTAAAAGAGTAAATGTGCTTAAGGATAGATATTAAAATTACTAGAACTATAAGCAATGATAGACAATTTGAGAAAGGGTGAATATGGGCCTATTACTTATATTTTTGCGTTGTATCTTTATCTATCAGAGATATCCTGATGTAATTGGGGGTAGGAGTAATATAAATGTACTTACTATATTAAAACCATCTCAATATATTAAAACTGGTTTAGAACTCCAAACTTCCCCGCAACAGATAAATAGATTAGATGAGATTGACAATTGACCCAGATGTCTACCATTGGGGACGTAAATAATAATAATAAATATATAAATATATATTTGTTTGTGCATTGGTATTACTAATAAATGTGCATTGGTATTACTATTAAATATGCCAACTTAAGAGGTACGATCCAAATAAATAATATATAATATAAATAATGTAGTTTAATTAACTTGTGTAATTGTCAGATACTATGACTGGTGAATTATTTATATAATATTCAGCAAAAAGCCAAAAGTCCAATATTTTTACATATTTAGCACAACGGGTAATCGATATTGTAGTGTCCTTATAAAATTGTGATCATTTTATACAAGTTTATCAAACGAGTTAGACAATTCTTAACTAAAAATAAATAAATTGGGGCCTACATGCACTTATGAACTTAATTATATCACCACATGAACTACAAAATAACTTATTTATATAGCATAGTTAACATACATTACACTAGTGATTGATGTATCACTGATAAAGTGTAAGTCTCAGTTTTTTTACCAGTTATACATTTTTTGGCCATACCAGAAATGGATCCTAGGACCTTAGTTCAGTATAAAAAAACAGACTACTAACTTAGCTAAAGGTGTTCATCACAGTGTACTAGGGCCTGATATAGCTACTCCACGACACAACTCGCTTTCTACTTCACACCTCCTCTTCTAAACTCAATTTGCCTCCCACAACCAAAAAACACTTTCACAAAAAGAGGTCATGGTCTGTGACTACAGATCGGTACTCTTAGGTGTTAACAAGCCAACTACCTTCTCTAAGGGTCACTTCTGACACTCAGAGCTGGTAGACAGGCAAACAAGGGAGCTGCTAAGGGTGTTGGGCACCAAATAGATTTCTAAGTGAATCTCATACTAACCATTCAACACAATTTAAGGTGGGAGTATAGTGTACTTGAGAAAATATCAGCTTTTCTCCTTTTTTCTCAAAATAAGTAAAATATTTTTTCATCATAAATATAGAGTTTAAATTTTCACATTGTGATATAATTGGTTCTTGAATGTCTCTCATGAGAATATGAGCATTTTATGATAAACTTTTTAAATTAAGATAAAGAGCTATGATTAAATTATAAGACACTCTTGATATATGTTTAATAGCTCTTGATAACACCATTGTAAGAAAACTAAACAGTTTCTGATGAAGAATGTTTTAATATATTTTGACAAAAAAAATGTTCTTATATAAACTGCAAGACACTTCCCTTTAATCGCGTTTTACACAAAACCCACCTTAAATAACGTCTCAAATATGTTTAGGCAATTTATGGTTTTATCAAAGGTCAGATTGCCTCGTGTCCGACTTACGCCCTAATACATCGGATGACCCGTCGGAGATACACGGCTATATCCGGTATCCGAGAACCTCCCACAGGACCTCCTCTGTCTTCCAGGACGTGCATCGCGTCTCGTGTCCCGAGAGAGTCCTGGGCGGGGTAAACTAGCCCATGTTAATTACCACCCTCACCCTAGCTAAGGGAGGAAGGAGGGAATGGAGAACTCTAACCGACATACATTGCGAGGGGCTCGTTTGTGATGGGGTAAGTTTAGACCAAGTTTCCCTTAAAGACAATGAAGTCAAAGTGTTGCTTCTCTGTTTTACTTACTGTTCATGTAATATTCCTAAAACAGTAGCGTCTGAAAATAAAATGAATACAGAGAAAGTAAGTTTTTTTCTAGCAGCAGCGTTTGGGTTATACACCTATATTCTAATTACTTTAATATATTAGGTATGAGTAAGGTTTAATTTAAAAGAAGTGTATCTACATTTGCTTAGGAGCAGAGTGTAGAGGCCTTTTGGAAAAACACACCTTAAATACAACCGGTTGATATTCGAACCCATATTTGTTAGTAATTGGCAGTCTAGTCTAATTCGAGGGTAATGCCTTAGACTAAGCTTCCACCGAAGGGGGTGAAAATAATTTATTTATGATAATCGATATACATATACTAGAATTCAAAATTGTTTCTTTCGAATTTATTGTTTGTTTCTAGTAATGTAAAAAAAAAAAAATACTAATCGTATCGAAATTGGATTTCTACTCTTGTACTCCTTATCTTTAGTATTAATGGGTAAGCTAACTATAAATGTGTAATTTTTTTACTCTCTTATTCGATTGCCAAATCATCTACACTCCAAAGAGTAACCTAGTTAAGGAATACATAAAATATTAATTTCAAAGATAAACTTGATATTTTGCAGGTTGTTTTATATTCACGTTAATAGACAAATCATGATTATTTAATAAAATAAATGTGCAGCTATACCCTGATTTTGGCTTGAAGAACAATAGAGAAAACAAAAACGTTTTTCTCTGCGCTCAAAATTGAAAAAAAATAAATACTATATTTCTGGTATTATTCTATAGGTATTGATAATATTTTTCAAAAGTTATGGTTGCAGCTAACACTATTTGATGTATCAATATATTAAAATTGTTTCAATAACTTTAGTAATTAACTCCACTCTAATTCTTACCATAATCAAGCATTATATAACGTTCAACATATTTATGAAATTTTATTTTAAATTTACATTGATACGTATTCAGACAAAAATAATTAATTATCCATTAAAGTCAGAAAATATTGACTAAAATGATAAACAACAGACAATATAATAAAACAAATTAAATAATTTGATATGTCTGTCCGTATGAATTATTTGTATACTTCTAAACAAATTATAAATCTAAAACTTGGCATTCCGATATGTTTAAAAATAATTTTCTCTAAAAAAAAATACTAAAATCGAACATTTTATATAGAAGATTCAAGATTGTTAATAGAATTACTTCAAATACATTTGTTTTAATTCTTTATCAACCCATGCTATTTTAGTATTCTTTCTTTATTAATTAGTAATTATAATCGAGAGTAAAAAGTACCCCTATAATTTTGAGAAGTTATAAAGAAAGAACTAATATTTATTTATAATTTAAGATTTGGCTACCTTTTCTGTGATTAAACTTTATAAACTAAAAATGAACAAAAGATACTTTATAGATTCTCCATATTAATAATGGATACACCAACTAGGTTTTTCCTCTCATTGGAATTTTTGATGTGTTTTCCTTCTGGGTGGTATAAATTATAATAACACCAAATAATCAATTATTTAATTGTTTGTCCAGCTGTCCATTTGTTTGTTTCCAGTAAGCTCAATAAGTATTCACCAGAACGATACAGGACTTCTTTTGATGTACTTCTTATTTTTCAGAGAGCTATAGTAACCTATATAACATTGAGCTCGCTCGCTCATCAGCGAACGAAGTAATGTGGGATAAAAAACGGCGTAAGAAGTAAACATTCGTCACTGCTGGTATTACGGGTATAATGTTGGCACGTGATATGAGCTATGGTGTGAATGGGGAAGGGATGGGGCCAGTCTGTTTTTATTCTTTAATCTTCTCTTTGGTCGTCCTCCAGTGTACAAAAATCCCTTTTGTGGTACTCCAGTGTACAAAACATCCCTTTGTTGGTCCTCCAGTGCATATAATATCCCTTTTTTGGTCCTCCAGTGTACATAACATCCCTTTGTTGGTCCTCCAGTGTACATAACTACCCTTGGGTGGTCTTCTAGTGTACATAACTACCCTTGGGTGGTCTTCCAGTGTACATAACTACCCTTGGGTGGTCTTCCAGTGTACATAACATCCCTTTAGTGGTCCTCCAGTGTACATAACATTACTTTGTTGGTCCTCCAGTGTACATAACTACCCTTGGGTGGTCTTCCAGTGTACATATTATCCCTTTAGTGGTCCTCCAGAGTACATAACATCATTTTGTTGGTCTTTCAGTATATAAAACATCCCTTTAGTGGTTCTCCAGTTTACATAACATCCTTTTGATAGTCCTCCAGAGTATATAACATATTTTTGTTTGTCTTTCAGTGTATAAAACATCCCTTTGGTGGTCCTCCAGTTTATATAACATCCCGTTTTTGTTCCCCCATTACTAAAACTTTGATAAAAAAAAACTGATCTAGGTTATCGGTAAATGGGATAAAGAGCCCCAGATGGACAGACAGACAAACACCGTATAATATTGTTTGTGTAGAGTGTTTCTTAAAGCTCTACGCAAACTTAAACCACAGAATCTGCGGTTAGAAAGAAATAGTAAGTCTTAGTGAAATCAAGTCCGAAAAAATCATCTTTATCACTAAATGTAAGTTGATGCTAGGCGCGACCACGCCGGAAATACGCAGTTGTAGGTACGTACGTGTACAGAGAGTTGCATATAATCAGGTGGGCACATCACGGCAGGTGTTCGAAACTATCTAACCCTGCCATAATGCACTGACCATCCGTCAATAGTTGCATTTGAAATGCACTTAGAATTTGGACGTTGTTAGTGGCTGGGAACTTCTTTCAACTTAGTGATATGCAACTTGTTGTACACGTAAGTACTTACAGAAACATATTCCCGGCGTTGTTAGTATTATATTAAAATTACATTTAGTAAGTTGTACAGAATGACCTTTCCGGACAATTTTTCACTTGGTTTTTCAGTTTATTTCTGTCCATCCACAGATAACTTTAGAAACACCCCGTATACATTGGCCTATTAGTACAGGAATTCTTCTTCCAGCGTATAGCCCCAATGTATAGTAGGAAGTGGTGCAAAAAAAATCTTCGTCCTTAAGATATCAATGTGTAACAAACAAATTATTCATCTACTTAAATGTATTATTGATGGAATGAGCAAATTTAAAAATAAATATGATGAGGGGTGAGGATGTGTTATCCCGCAATGGTTGGGAAATGGGCGGGCAAAGGGGAATGGAGGTCCTTCTGTCAAAATGACGCAAGGCACATAAATCAAAAGTTCACAGGCAGATCGATCAATGTGGGTGTAAAAACTTATCTCATAGGCATTATGGCGGGGCTACGTGGCTAACACACTTTTCAGAAATTGTGTAAACAGGGTTATCCAACATTCCATGTCATTGCTCCAATATTTATGTCTTTAAATTCGTGTGTGTCTGTGTATAGTATTAACAATATGTTTTTAATAGAGTGAATCAAAGTTTGCATTATGAATACGTTTTTTATTTCTTTAGTAAATTATTACATGCTTTTTAAATAACTTTTAATTATATATTTAAAAACCAATCATGATTTCATTAAATGCTTCCGTATATTTATTTTCGGTGTTTATGACTTTGGAATAAAATACTCTCAGTAAATATCTAATTTAATAAACAAAAAAATTGTCCCTAATATCATCTTACTTCCAAAAACCTATAATTTATATTGTAGTTTATGCAAACATGTTAATAATGCACTTAATTTTTTTTAAATTATTCTTCTTAATCCCTATCACATTAGCGTAACTAATATTTATGCGTTATGGTATTAATACTTATTGAAAACCAAGCACAAAATAAGAGGTTGAAACTAATCTGTTAATGCAATTTATTATTGCGTTGTTTCCTTCAAATAAAAATTAAACACCCGAATATATTTATACCGGGAATAAATCTATCAAAAACTACTAAATTTAAAACAAAAATATCTAAATTTTTCTCTCCTCATGTCTTGAAAAGGAGTTACTCCAGAAATCCTTGTAATGGGTTCTGATGCGACTTCAATCCACCTCTACGATTTACCCCTTAAAGCAACGGAACTACCAGTCACCTTACAGTGTTGGTAGTTAGTACAACAACATTGCAGCACTTGTGTCCACTCAGGCGTATCCTGACAAGGACCTTTGGCTCGCGGAGTCCCAGGATTTAATTACAAGTCCATTTTCTGTGAGTCCAACCCCTCTCTGGAGGGATCTTCAAGTCCAGGCTTTCACCTACCCGGTCCCCTCCGCCAAACCTTCCTTTATACTACTAGCTCCCTTTTCCCTTCTTCCTCGTACCCTCGCGGGGGATCCCAACTACTTGCCTTTAATTTATCTTCGTTTGCTTGTGTCCACTACGAAGCTCCTTCCCCCAGCTCTCCCCCATATATGACGTCACAAACTAACCGAAATGATCACATACAGGAGAGAAGCATTTAATCCTCTTAAGACTACATTATAAATGGTAGCTTTATTTCGGCAATCTATTTTGTATAAGACTGTACCTTTATGTTAATAATTAAATCAAAGATTTCAAAGATTATTTATTGCCTTAACATTTGAAAGCTTTTTTTTTATGATTGTAAATCCCACCCCTCTCCCTTGGTGAGAACGCTGATATTGTATGATTGATAAATGACCCGAAAATTGGTTCCCGAATTCCAAGTTGAAATATTAAATTGTTTATAATCGTAAATAATATATTACTCTCTTTCTTATTAAATGCATTTATTCTAAATAATACTTTCATAGTACCTAAAACATTTTTATGAATATACCGAGAGTAGTAAAATTTGTTGCATGTGAACAATTTTTTGCATCGTTATAATCATTAAATTATGGTAGTATATTTATATCTATATTTAACATGCACTAGTTTAAGAATGTATTCAATATATTGATAAAAGGTTTACAAAGTCCTTAAATAAAGTGTTAAAGGCTGCTAAAATAAATATTGATCTGGTAATTTTGAAAAAAAAATAGTTAAAAAACGTAATAACAATCTTGTTTTCATCCCTTATCCTGTAATTTAGTAAACAAATAGTTTAACCTTTGTCAATCTTTAAAGTGTGTGTGAAAACTCGCTTTACTTGGTAAAATAAACCAATTATCATTAACCTTTTTTAAATAATCTCTCTAAGGAATAATTGATTTTTTGCTTTAAAAAATTATTTTAAAGATAATGCTGTTTCTTTTAAGGTACTTGGTGCATTTGACCATTTTCATGGAGAATATCATTTGCCCAATTTTATCTTCAAGCAACATGCCGTAATATTAGAAAAGGGTACAGCAGATGTTCAAGACTATATTCTAAACCTTTATTTACTTAGCAAACACAGCTGGCTTAAATTAAGAGGGAGCTGTATGATATGAATACATTATATCTTCGAAAAGGAATGAAACCTGTAAGGCTATTAATGCTCTATTATCATATTTTCTTTGCAGGCACACTAAGATGTTTTTAATATAAATTAATGAATATATTCAGTTTTACTCTATCTGATGTTTTTATAGATAGTAATTATATTACGTATTATATATTTTAATAATCAAATAAAAGTGACTTGTATTTGATCAATGACAAATAACAGAGTTGATTAAATTATCTGTCCCACGTTATATCTACCACTTATTTGGATAAAAACTTTTGAGCAAATGACCTGGGAAGAAAAATTTCAAGACCAGTTAAACCATCAAGAATATACTATTCTATATTATAATACAAATATATTCATATAAATAATATAATAATTTTTTTTAAGAAATTAATGGCTAAAGCACAATATAATACATATTTTTTAAAGATATAAGTTTCTAAAGGATGTTGTTGAGTTTATAATTAAAAGATTAGTAACTTTAAAATGCAATATTAAAACACAGCCATTTCAAGTTACAATAATTGCTTTAATAAAATCAAGATTTTTAAAGTAAGTAAATAATTACTAAGACACAGTAAAGCAGAGGTCAGTGATATAATTTTCAATATAGCTACAGGTGTTGCGAGGGAGTAGTGAAATTTGTCTCAAAAGTTTGATGGGTTGAGAAACTAGTCGATTAATAAAACATTTTGAGCTACACACACACTGTTTGTAAAAGTTTATTCAAAACGATATATACCCTTTTACCAACCAAGCTATAACCACCCCAGACACAATTGGACGAAAACTAATCAAATTGAAAATGTAAAAGAATTTAATGAAATTTTGATAATCTTATTAATTCACAAGTTGCAGAAATATTGTTCAAATATCTGAGATCATTGCAGGTATGAAATTCTTCCAATGAAATGCAGGAAATATCAAGTTATGATCAGAACAAAGGCATCGAGAAGTTTAATCTACAGTAATGTGAGAGCTGGTAAATTTAAATTTGCCACACTATTATGGTTAACTTGCTAAATGTGGCAATTGGCGATACGGTTGCCCACACCGGTATTCTATAATGGACTGCCAGACATGGGCATACAAGAGTTTAGCATATAAACTAAACGGGTTGTATGAGGTGGTGTTAAAAAAATATCTGGTGCAGTATTCAGAGGGAGATTTTTCCTAAATGGTGCACCACTTAAACTCCATAAAAAATGCAGATACCTTTCCTCTATCTTCTCCCTTTATTTCCATACAAGTAAATATACATTGCCATTAAATTATATATTTAATTCCTAATCTATTGGTTTGAATATTCGTATAACATTAATAGGGAAAAAATAGTTTCTCAAAAAATCATTTATGTAAAATATATTGCATCGTATATATATTATATTACGTTTACCCTTATAATTATGTAGAGTCTTATCCAGATTAAAATATATACTATGTCCTTGTAATATAATCTACACCATAGTTGAAACTAAAATTATCATAATAAATGAATAGTTATATTATTAGAATGGTACATATTCAAGATTTTATCAATGTTTAAAACAATTATTTACCAAATAAACACTGTGGGTTTATTCCCGTTAGCAAAACGGTCCGGGAAAATGTTTGTACCTCAAACTGTTCATAGTTAGATCTCTAAAATATTTCATTTTTCATTTTGACAGAAATATAAGAAGAACACATTCTGTTAGGTGATACTGCACATGAAAAGATTGGTGACTCGATTATGAGTGAGGTCTTCACAAGTCATCAATCAAAATAACTTCCGCTCTGTATTGGTTAAAGTCCCTTTCTACCAACTGCTTTCCCATTTCTGCAAACACGTATCAATACTTATCACTATGGGACGAGTATATGTCAGCCGCTTTTGACCGACCATAGGTGGTATCTATTTAGTAATATTGGAAGTGCTTGAAAGCTATTTAGGCAGAACCACACCTTAATATAATCCTCTACATAATTAAAATACCAATACTAGTTTTAAAGCCATTACATAGGTAATATATATATATATATATATATATCATCAGGATCAATAAAATGATTATTATCAAATGAATTTAAGGAATAGAGATTGATAAGGTAATCTAAAAGAAATATATCTTAATTGAAGCTCAACGAAATGGATGAAACCACAGTTATAGATATCATTTTAAACAACTATTCTCTAATAGCTCTAATCCTAGATTTGAATCTCAGCCTTCCGGTCACAAACAATTCAGAAAATTAGGACGCTCTTGATTATTATAACCTTCTGTTCGGTTTAATAATTTAATAGAAAAACTTTCCCCTATGAACTTGGTTGGTTACATTGTAGTTGGTTGATGGGTCAAAATTGTTCCCTCCTAAAGAATTGTTACTAAAAATGTGTTTCACTTAATAAGATTTATCTAGTAGAACTAGTACGTTCTTTACACTAGTGCACGCAGAGCTGCTTATAGGATTCCTGTCACGGCAATTACCAATTAGTATTTTTATTTAATCTTTTTGTATTCTTAGTTTGGTTATTTATACATAAAGGATAATTTAATATAATGTTTTAAACACTTTTATTGACCTAGTTTAATATGTTGAAAATAAGATATTCTCACTCCAGTAGTAAAATAATTGTAAATAATCATGTAATAGGAAAATAATACCAAAAACACGTATCAAAAATACTCGACAAAACTTTTTTTACAATTATTTCTGCAGTGAAGAGGAAAAAAAAAAGTTTTCTTGCGAAAAAATGAATACAAAAATAGTTTCTTAATTGTTTTATTTTCTTAGTATCAAGACTTTACAACTTTACATTCATCAAGAAACTAATCACCTTATCTCTTTGTCTTCAGTTTCCTTTACTCTCTCACTTCCATTCTAGATTACCTTATCTAAAATTTCCCTAGTTTATGGTTTTTGTATTTCTTAAAATTACTTGCCGCATTCAGAGACAAGTAAAATATTATTAAATTCCTCTTAGATTCTTGGTCAACACAATTTATCCACTTTCCAGTATTTACTCCATTTTCTCTTTCATTCCTACTTTATTTACTCGGTGGTATTATTATTCGTTGCAGACCTATCATTCACACTCTCCAACACCCCTTCCCATCACTTCCAATACCATTTTCTTTTTATCTTATAATTCGCTAGTTTCTTTTTCATATCGCTTTTCCTAAAATAAGAAGAAAGAAAGAAGTGGGAGGTATGGGTGGAATGTGTGCGTGTGGTGGGGGAAAGGGAGGAGGCTTTTCAACCTCAGTTCGTTTGACCTTTGACATTCCCTGTCATCTTAGTCCTACTCTTGTTTGGATTTCCTCCGGATGAGAGTACAATGAGGCTAGTAGATGTCATTGTCGTCTTCTCCATTTCTAGCTATTCTCTATTTTCTCTCTCCCCCTCGGCTCTTACACACACCCCCCGACCTCCCGCTACACTCCCTAAACCCTTCTTTTCCCGTGTAATGGTTCCGAGCTAGTTGACTTGACCGGCATGGCGGAAATAGGAAGGAAAACAACGATGTATCCAGGCATCACCCCCAGTCCCTTTGCTTCTCTTTCTCTTTTAGATGAAAAGTTTCTCGTCTTTCAAATGTTACTGTGGAGACATCTGGGGTACTGAGGTTATAACACTTAAAAAGGTCCTGCTTCACCAGATGAGCCCCATTTTCACTTTTAGTTTGATTAAAAATTAAATTTAGACGAGAAATCCGAAAATGACAACGCAAATCAGTATGATATCGTATTTATGTTTTCTTTACTTTCTCTAGACACTTTGTTGCAAAAGTATTGGTATTGTCAAACAATTCGAGCTCGAAATTTTGGATAAATATCGATGCTTCATGACCCCCCGAAACAAAAAAAAATTGTTTTTGCAAAGCTGTCTGTCTGTCTGTACCTCAAGATAGAACCAAATATGTTTACCGATTGGGATAAACATTGGTATCTGAAGCTATCATAAGGTTACATCAAGGGATTTTTGGAATTATATGTTTAACCCTAAATATAAAGGTAGCTTATTGAAGGGAAAAAAGAGAAATCTACTAACGATTTTGATTATATGTTATATCTATAGATTGTTTATCATTATAAACAAAACATAAATTCTCATTTTATCATGAAAATGTCTTTTACGGCCTTTACAAAAAATATATCAAATTTTCAAAATATTTCCACTACCATTTGAGATACGAAATAAACTGTCATTGTTAAGTTGTATTACCATTGAAGATAAAATTATTTTATTTGAAATACATATTTATAAAATTAATAACTTCTTAGATATAAGCATTATATATATATATATATATAGCCTATACTTTTTAATCCAAGATTTCGAAAACAAATTTGATACTTATCCTTGGTGGACAAACACATGTCTCAGTTTTTTAATCTTTTGTAAAAGTGTTTCAAGTTCCTAATGCCATAGAGTAAGTAAGTATCAGTGTATATTATTTCATTCGTGATCTTTGGTGTAGTGTTTCTACAAAAATGTATAGACATATTATTTTGTTTTAAAAATCTTATGAATTTTCAGTAAATACTTATTTTAAGATAGAAGAGGGAGAAAGTCTGTGTGGTGCACTCTACCATTTATTTATAAATTTTCTTTACCCACTTATTATATGGTATAAAGAACTCTAAAGCTACCCTCCTCGGTTACGTAGTTAGCTAACGCGCTAGTTTCATGTTGAGCTAGACTGCCGAGTATGGGGGGATTAGGGTTCGAATATAGTTATTGTGAATATGGGTGGTTTTCCTAAATGGCTTTTCACTTTTCTTCTATGCAAATTTAGGTTCACCTCCTCTATATTTAACCTTCCCAATTTCTAACTCATTAGCGTAACTAATACTTAGACGTATAATCCGAACGAATATTAAGAGGATGTGCTAAATAAAAAAAACAAATATTCTAAAGCTCATTGCCGCACCTAAAAAAATACGCCACACATCCCTATCTTGAGCTATTTCCCTACGGTCCATATCATTACACCTCATCTCTTTCAGGTGAATTTTAATGTTTTCCTCCCATCATCGTCTAGTTTTTCCAATGGTCTCCTCCCATTGGATACGCCTGTCAATCTTTTTAACATGGTTTTAGAGTCTTCTACTAGCATCGCATATCCTGCCCACCACATCATGTGTGATTTGACTATTCATACAATGTCTTGTGTTTGAAGTACAGGGTATTTAATTCATAATTATTTAACCTCCTCCACTATCCAGTATCCTCATTCCTTTTTGAACCAAATATCTTCCTAAACCTCTTGAATTCACACACACTAAATATGTTTTTGTCATGTAAGGTGATAAAATACATTTCACACACACCGGTATTTTTTTTTTCTAAGTTTTTACATGAAAATGTATTAGTCCTCTATTTTTATATAAGAAAAATATTCCTTAACCAAATATTTACTTGAAAAATTGTGTTCTCAGTATATTCTTTGTATTGAACCATTAATGGCTTTTATTTGTTTTATGTTTTAGTTATAGGTAGCACTACCTCAAACATTTAAACTTAACAATTAGTATAAGTGAACTTTTCCAAAAAAATCTTTGGAAATAACCTTTGAGCTGAAACGGCCCAATAATAAAGAGGGTGGTAGGTGCGGAAAATATTTGTTTGGTTTCGTAACCGAGTCAATAGGATGGTTATTTAAGTTATTACGTTAAAAATTTAATTTAGATGAGGATTTACATATTATCTATTAAAATTAGGTTAAAATCTGTAACAGAATACTAGCCCATCTTAACCAAATTTACTATTATAACTATATCTACATATTTCTAAAAATAATTAATTTCATATCTCAAATAATCTTGGAGAAATGATAAAAAAAAAAATCTAATCTACGCTCGGACAGGACTCCTTAAAGTAATTTTGCCAAAATATTGAGAGTAGCCCATTTATTTAGAATGTTTATAAATGTTTATAAATGAAATTTAATCAAAATCGTCATAGCCAATTTTGATAAAATCAACTTTTTCTCTTTTTGCCCTTCAGTAGTCTACTCTGAATTTTAGGGTTGAATTTCAAATTCCAAATATCCCTTAGGGCAACCGTATGAAAACCCTGAATACCAAGTTTTAGCCCGATCGGTAAAATAGTTTAGGCTCTAGTTGGAGGTACAAACAGACAGACAGACACACGGGAATTCAAAAAACACTTTTTCAGATTCAGGGGATCATGAAACGTTGAGATGCATCAAAATCTAAAGTTCGATTTTTTGGACTATCAAAATACTCTCTTTACCTTTAAGATAGCGAGAAAGTAGAAATTACACATTATTTTAGATTATTTTATTGCGTAATACCTGAAGTATCTGTTGCCACTTAGAAGAAATGTTTTAGAGCCCAACCTGGATTTTTAATAATTTAAAATATCTCAATAAAATTCTAAAATTCCATCTTCAATGTACGTGCATACGTTTGTACAGAGGGGCTACAAATTTTAAAAATTTCGTACCTCTTCGTGTGGCAGAAATCATGCAATGCTAATAACAGACAGATTCGTAATTTTATTAATATAAACAACTATAGTTATTAATTGACCCAGCAACATTATACTAGCTTGGACAATATAATCGAAGGAACATATTATAGTCCAGTCTTGAAATTCACCCAATCTTCCTGTAAACATTTAAGAGGTTATATGGTGGATTAGCGTAAGTCCAAATCTAAGATACACATTGTCCTTCATCACTGGCATCCAATCTATTTGGTACTAAAGTGTACTAATGATAATAACTATAATAATACTATATATATGATTAAAATATGTATCTTTACATATGCAAGCAATACCCGTTTAGATCAATTGATAGCGCATATAGCTTCTAATCTAAGGGCACCTAGCAAGAGTATCGGTAAGATCAAAGAATTGATTAATTAATTATTAATTTAATTTCACAAAAGGATGAAACAATATTTGGTTTTCTAATCGTTGTTTTGGTTCTATATTTTAATTAATGCTATAATATAGCGACCTAAATAGGCGTTAGATAAATATTTTATTATGTTAGTTAAACTTTACTCTGCTTTTTATCGGAGTATGTAGATTAAAATAGTTTATAGATTACTCAATCACGCCTAGTTTTTTTAACTTATATTTTAACTAAATCAGAGTTTTAGTACACAAGTGGGGGTACATACAAAGGATCAGTCTCGCCTTGTCTTATTTTTAAGGGATGCTGGGGATATTGGGTCTAATAATCCTGACCTAGTGTACAAAGGTATTTATGACGAGGGGCTTTACATTTTGCTTTTTGTGCTTTTTATTTTTCTTTAATTCTAGCTTCCCCAACTCTTATCCTCTATTGTAAATATGCGGTTAGTCCAGATGGGTAGAAGGACGCCAAGCAAGAAGGATAGAACGATTTAGAAAGTACTTACGATAGATATCGATGGGTACGGTTCGCACCACGGGGTTCGTGAGGTCAGAGGAACGCGCAAGGCACTCCAGATGTCTGCCGTGGAATCCTCTAGGGACACTAGAGATAAATAGCTGGTTTACGGTCACGCTATCCACGGACGACTCCACAATATGGTCCAGTATCTTACCATCCAGCCACCACGTCACCTCCGGTAGCGGTCGACCTGTGATTTAAACGCATTGAAACAATTGAAGGAGATAAACATTAGTTTGTCACTAAACCTTAATCCCATAATCCATCACTTGTCGAGAAAAATAACAATATAAACAGCCGGTGTATTTCAGGTTGTTGCTAAAGAAAGCAAGTCTTGACGGGAATGTATTAATTAACTGTTCTATTCCACTCCGTGTCTCAATTATTCTTCAAATGTAATAAAATATACGTATATTCCTTTATTACCTTATTTTCTGTAAGCTTGGTCTAATTTTAATAATGTTGGGGGAAGTAGAAGTTTACTTGTACAGTTTTTTCAAAGTTTGCTTGACCTGACAACAACCTTATAGTTACCCTTTAACATTAAATGAGCCTCCCATCATCTTATTTCCCTTAAGGTGTTCATGTCTACTGTTTGCTTACCTATATTTAAAATATCAAATATAAGCAGGCATATGCATGAATGAATAAAAAACATGTATTTACTTTTTATCACTTCGTCTTACGACCTTTTCAGGATATACTCATATATAATAATAACTTTAACACGATAAGGAAAGGAGCCTTTAGGAAGTAATATATCTGCATTCTCGTGGAAGGAGAATGAGAAACAATTAAGGGAAAGCCACCCTTTAAAACACCTGACCAGGATGTGAGACTCGGTCTTCCCATCATCAGCAGGTTAGTCTGATATTTTAGTGACGCCTTACACCATTCATCCACTGAAGCGGGATAAAAATATAAATTGAACAACATTTCGCCTTGAGATAAGATGATAAAATAACAATTTATCCAGACAAATAGTGATTTGTATACACATTACCACTAAAAAGTATGATAGTACAAGCAACTAACTCATTTTATATGAGTTATCTGACCAGATTCGTGTCTTGGAGTGTTTTCCGGGTAAGCTAAACTTGTTTAAACTGTACCTTTTGAAGTGGTTCTCAACACTCATTACAGCTCCTAATCTTAAGTAATCAATGAAACTACATTGGTCATATGAGTTTTGAAGTGCAGAGCCTAAGTAAGATTGGGTAAATGGACACAAATTTAGTGAAAACGTATCACAGATACAATTTTAACGGAATCTACACCCAATTTCATTTACTAAGAAACTGCAGATCTCATGGAGATAAGATTTATCTTAAATTTCTCATTTAACTTTTTCTAAATATCCTCTCTTTAAGTTATTTAAAAAAAAAGAATGGTGTGTTAGGGGGTAAAAAGGAGCTAATAACAACCTCGACTAACCAGTATTGCGAAACTTGTATTATATTTGAGGGGTGCTTGACAACACAAAATCGAGTTAATGACAACACTATTTACCAATAGCGAATATGGATTTTTCACAGTGATGATATCTGGTGTAGTTATTCTTATTACTCTCCACGCCACGTCACAATATATCGTGTTAGTTTTTGTATTTATATGTTAGTTTAAAAAAAATTCTATTGGATCAGCTTAAGAGATGTTGGTGTATTTGTATACACACTTTTATCATTAATGTATAGAGAAAGGATTATAAACATAAATTTTAATTTCGGATATTTGAATGAAACTGTTGTTAATAGTGAGTTAATTTGAGATTGTGTGGAGAGAGTATGGGAAAAACACAATTCCTCTTTTTTAATAATAAAACTCTGGCCTTTCTTATGTGATTCAAAGACCTTGGACTATGGATAGATAAATTAATAATTATTATTTGCAGAATCGGCACATCAAACGTCCTATTCTGTTTGATCCATGAGATTCGTATGAAGATCCCGATTGACTGCAAAGAGTGAGAGAGAGATATTTTTTCCCTGACAACAGGATTATCAATCTCTTTCTGCTGGAATAATGACGTGTTCAATTAAGTGTAGTCCTCCGTACCAACGCTTAGCAGGTTTAATAAAAGGTTAGAGGAAATTTCTAGCAACAAACGTGGAACTGAACAAAATTAGATGTGATGTTTGTCCAGTAATTGGAACGGGTAAATAGGTCAGCTATATTTATCGGAGCCCTTAGTTAAATAAAAAGTGGTTTCTTAAAATCTTACCATTCGAGCAATCGATCGTCCTTTTTATCCAGATGTGTTAAATCCTGGCACTATTTTGGTTTGTTTAATAAATGATGCCAACTCTGAATTTGAATCCATCTGATATGTTTTATAAGGATTAGAACTGACGTCATGTTTCCAAACATCGTTAAATATGTTTTGCAGTTTTCACTTTTGACAAGCTGGTGTCAACTATGACAATGGTTAGCTTGTCAGTTGTTTATAGGACCTGTTCTGTTTAAAGAGGTTGTACTAGTAATGTTTCCCTCCTAATAATAACGTAACCTATTCCATTTGGTATTACCTATATTATTTTGTGTGTGGATGAGCAAATATTAAACATGGGGGGCGGATAGTTAATTTTTTTTTTTAATCTGTATTAACATTTCAATTTCCCTTTAACCACCCCTGTGACATAAATGATATGAAAACAGTTACATTTTGTATGTGTTAAATGGTTCGGGCAATGATATGATCAGGATGGGCTATTTCCGAAGTAAATAAATCTTTATAGAAGTGCACATTTTAATTAATTTCTCTGATTAAGTATCAATATTAATATTTAAATAAAAATAAACATTAATTAGTTATTTACATTATTCGATATGTGGATAGTGAGAGGAAAGTCAATAGCCTGCTAGTATAGTCCTGTCATGTCTTGTTAACCCTGGTAGCCACCCGAAATCTACCCTCTGATATATTATTAACTTTGGTGACTATGAGGCGTTCACAAAGTCTATGGCATCCCTTTCACAATAGGCTAGACCACCAATGACAGGAAGACATGAGTTAGAATCCTGGTCGGGTGTACTGTGAAACGTTTTCACTAAAGGTTTTTACACTCTCCTTATGCGGAAATATGGAAACACTTCTTCCAAATTCAAACCTTCTTCGTCCCTAATTCATTATCGTAGTTAGTACATATGCGTATAGCTTGAACGGGTAGTAAAACGCTGTGCTAAAACTAACAAATAATAAGTTTGGTGACCAGATATGGAGTTTCTAAAGGAGTGTTAAGGTTTCAAACAATGTCGTGTCGTGAAGTGCTGCCAGAGCAAGCAATGTTTTTTTTAACTTCACCTATGAATTGTTATTAATCATTACTCAGAAAAAATTCATTGGATAGGTATCAGAGAACAAACATTACCACGTGAGGTGTGTATATAGCTTATGTATGATGTGTCAAATGGGAATTTAGTGAGTGTGAATATATTATAAATACACAGTTAAGAGTGTCTACTAAACCTGGTAATACTTCGCACCACATCACTGGTTCTATTGGACATGATTACGGTGATAAGAGAATGGTAAGAGGGTATGTAGTGTATTTCTATATAATACAAGTAACCCAAATCTTCTTAATAATTATATACATTCACACATAATTATAAACCAAACTTTTCTTTCCTTTATCTGCTCTCTCCAGTTAAACAAAACCAGTGACGTGGCTGCGGATTGTTAGTAAGAAAAGCAGAACTTATTACAATTTTATTTATTTGTCCTATGTTTTCCCTCACTTATATCCAATTTGAATAATAACATCTGAATGTGTTTTTTATGCCTGGAGACATGGAGTTTTTTTGAGTGATTAGAACAATTTATATGTGTGGTTTAAACTATTTTTGACTATCTTGTATGCTCACCACTACACAACACTGCCTAGAACTTCATTACTCAATATTTAATACTATTATATTTATACCATGGTATCACGCTTCAAACATTAAGATCCAAGGGCACCGTGTAATTTTTTTGACCTATAGATTATGTAGAATGTTTAGGATTTATGTAGGTCCCTGTACCTTGTAAAATGTTTGAATTATACATTATGATGAATTTTTAGGTTTTATGTCTGTCCGGGTGCCTTGTAAAATGTTTGGCCTATACATTATGATGAATGTTTAGGTTTTATGTCCGTCCAAACATTAGGAGGTGGATTTTATTTATTCCGTTGGTCAGTCCCTGAACACAGACTTAAAACCGTATAATGGATTAAGTTCAAAATTGATATTTAGGTATTATATGACTATGCGCCTAGAATTTTTTATTATTAAATTTAATCTATTTCCCTCGTGAATGATTATTTTTATTCTAAATTTCTCGGCCTATCATAATTTAAGAATTTTATAATAAAAATAATAATAATAACAACTTTTGAGGCCAAATTGTCTAAGGCATCAATCTCGTGTTAATCTGGCCAGCTGATGATGGCGATATTGACACTCGACTTCTGGTTGGGTCTCCTAAAGGGTTGTTCAAATTTAATGGTTACCCATCCACCCTCCACGCAAATGTGGGTAGGCTACCACTAAAAAGCGTTCCTCCTCATCCCTTTTCTATTAAAGTAATTATTATATATGCGTATAACCTGAACAGGTAGTAAGACTAAGTGATACAAAACTAACTATTATAATAAAAACGTTCAAATACTTACCCCCTTTGACGTGGCAGGCCAAGTACAGCTCGTAACCCTCTAGGAATGGTCCAGCCACCCCAGTGACTTCCTTGCCCCTGTGATCGTAAATGATTGGTACAGACGGTGGTGCTAGAATACAAGGGAGTGTGAAAAACAGGATTAAAATAATATCTAGAAAACTAATGCAAATTACTCATCCATGAATAATATATAAACTTTAACCACCTTGGTTGACCATTTGGTCTAGGGGTAAGGTGTCGGACTTCTGTGCTGGAGGTCCGGGGGTAAATCCCCGGTCCCGGTACAGATTTATCTGATTGCCAAACCCTTCCTTCACCTCTGACAAGACATCTTGTGAATGTGTGGAATGCCAGGACTACACCGTGGTTCGGATCCCACGTTAAACTGTAGGTCCTTCATTTCATCTCACAATCGCCCTACCATTACACCTTAGCGTAAGTTCGTATAACCCGAACGGGTAGTAAGACGCGGTGTTAATAATAATAATAATAATAATAATAATTTTAACACCTTGATACATTTAAATGTCTGCATACCTTACAGTCAAATACTAAACGAGTCTAACGCCTTAGCTCAGTCAGTATCGAGTTTGCCTTTTAATGTTAGGGTCCCGGGTTCGATTATCATCATGTCTGAAAATGTTATTATTGATATAATATGGGTTTCCCCCCCATAGTAATGTACTTATGTCCTAGAACTAGATGTTCTGTCTCCTCTAGATTTAATCTAGTTTATAAGTATTGGGCTGATATAACCAGTTATCTAGAAAAATTTTAAATATACTATCACTCATTAATTTGAATGTAACAGCAGCCATCACTCTTATTATTATTATTATTATTATTAATATTATTATTATTATTAGCACCACGTCTTACTACCCGTTCGGGCTATACGCACTTACGCTAAGGTGTAATGGTAGGGTGATGAGATGAAATGGAGGACCTACAGTTTAACGTGGAATCCGAACCACGGTGGAGGCCTGGCATTCCTCCACATTCACAAGATGTCTTGTCAGAGGTGAAGGAAGGGTTTGGTAATCAGATAAATCTTTGCCGCGACCGAGGATTGAACCCCGAGCCCCAGCACAGAAGTCTGACACCTTACCCCTAGGCCACCAGGTCAACCAGCCATCACTCTTAATATATACAAGAACATATAAAAAATTGTAATTTTATAAAATATCATTATATTTGATCGTAAAAGAGTATTTTAGTATATTCTAAGAATTAATTCCTTCATAACTCTTAATAATGTATAACTATTTCATACCATTATTCTAAAGGACTTAAACATAAAAACGTTGTTGATTATTTTAAATAGTATATTTACGGCCAATTGTGTCGTATTTTCTAAGCAGTCGTACAAACGTTAGACCGAATCATCCCTGACCATACTTTTTAAGTTTAAACCCAGCATGGTGTAGTAAATAATCTATTTCTAAGCATCTTTACACTCTTTCTCCACGAGAAAGTTAATTAAATTTTCTCTAGCTTTCTCCATTACTCAATCAGAAGCTCATTAGTGTAAATATGCAGATAGCCTGAGCAAGAAAATAAGGCGTGATACACATAATTAAAAGATTATGAATTATACATTTAAATATTCATATGACAATATGAAAAAAAGTTATTTTTCATGTAAAGATGTATTGTGTAAATCTAGTTCCCTCAATTGTAAAGAAGATGGGGTCCCACTCTTTCAAGTTCCTTAACCCAAAAATACCCAAATTTGTATTTTATATATATATATATGATAAATTGAAACAGAAACCTAATTTCAACAAACAATATTGAAATAAATGAAATGGAAAAATTAAAAGATGTAGTTAGGGAAAGGTTTGTGGATATTTTTCGGAAGTTAGGAAGGTGGTAAGGAAGTAGAATTGTACATGTTATTATAAAATAAATATAACAGTATGAATTATATTCTTATAACAATATTAAGGGCTTAGTATTGTTCAAATTAATTTAAAATCAACAATAATAGATAAGGTAGTATTAAATTAATCTAAGTCAATATTAATATTTAAAGAATTATTAAATTAATTTGAAGGCTATATGAATAATTAAAGTAGTTTTATTTTGTGTTTGCATGAAATAAACAATTTTATAACTATATTAGTATGTATATATATATATATAATCTTGTTGTGTATATATATATATATATATGCTGTGTATCTATATTGAGGCCTCTTTTCTTCATATTTTATTTCCAACTTTAGCGTGTGATTTATTCCAGAGAAAAATTCACCCCACTATGACGTGGTAGATGGCTCAAGCTATAACTTCTCATTTGTTATGATTTGAGAATATTAAAATTTAAGGCGAACGATGAATATATAATTAAAATGTTTAAAAAAATGTTTAACAAACTTGTGAGGTAAACAAATAACGACTTAATAATAATGCAATATATTTTATCTTCTTGGTATCATAAATTTCAGTAACCCAGTTTCCGCGTCGTGAACTAAAGCAATATTTAAGGAGAAGAAGAAGAACGTTTGTTGTTTTTGGGTTGAGTTTTTATAAATTTAAAAACTAAGGATGAAAAGGAAAATGAACCTATATTCTTCGAAATTGAATCTTCTGCCAAAGAGGAGAGTTATAAAGGCTAGCACGGTTCTTTCTTTGTACAATTCGCTGTGTGGGAACATTTTTTAATAGCCTTAGTGTTGATGTTTTATTAATTGTAAGTTTTGGATGCTGAGACATATTATTGCTATTATTCTTTATTTTGAGCCACATTTAAAATTACCAAGATTTTTATTTAATGATAAATAATATTTCAGTTTTGAATGAGGAATTGATGAAATTTAAAGTTTTAACTTTTAACCTTGGATTCTTCAAGCTTCTAATTAATTTTATGTAGATATTAATTTCATTTGAAAGTTAATTATACATACAGTAACATTTAAAAAAAAGATTAACAACCCTTGTGGAAACGAATGCAAATACATTAAAACTGTCTGTCCTCTTTTTATACGGACAGGGATTCTTGGATTTGAATCCTAGTTTGATGTATTAAGGATGGTAAATACTAAATAATTTTGTACTCTTTTTTCCACACAAATATTACTACATTTCCTCTAAATTCAATCTTTTAGACTCATATTATTTTAGTTTGTTTGAATTCAGATAGCCTGAACGGAGATATGTAGTGATATATAAAGAAGTTATTTCATAAGAAGATGTATCCATGTAAACTAACTTGTTTACTTTGTTACCCTGAAATTTAGTACAAACTGTTAACCCTGTTAGGTAGCATATTCCCCTTGATGAACTACACTAAGTTTATATCTTTTAGGTGACACCATTCGGGAAAGGTGCGATGTAAGCTTGCTACCTATCCGGTTAAACGGGGTGTACTGTACATCTTAAGAAAGGTATAATTAATAGTGAAACTTACCAACAATGGTAAGGTTGACTCTATAGTTCCTGGTCGGCGAGTTTAGGAAGTCTATGCGACAACGGAACATTCCTTCATCGTTGAGACCGACGTTATTAACTCTCAGTCTCGCAGGATGGACACCAACAGTCTGGAAGAAGGTACGAGAACCGATGTCTTTCGAGATGTACGAATGGTTGGCGTGTATCAAATCACCGGCTCTGTTATCCACACTGGAAATCAAACCATTATTCATCTTTTAATACCCCTCTAAATTGTAATTAATGGTCTGTTTTTATTGTAAGTATAAGAAAGAAATTCAAGACGTTCCAAGTTATTCAAAAATATTTAATAAAACTGGAGTTTATTTTTTGTTCACTGCATCCTACTAACCATTCAGGCTATACGATTATCTACAAATTATGCTTATGTTTTTAGGAGTTTGGAAGGTTATAGTTATATAATGTCCAGCAGCATTTGCGTGGAGGGGGAGTGGAAAGCCATTGTTGAAACACAACCCTCAATTATTTTGACCAAGGTTTGAACCACGATTTCTCCGTCATCGACAGTCTATTCTACTACTGGAGTAGCGCATTAGACAATGCAGCCACTGCAGCGGGCTCCCCCAGGGTTGACGTTATCAAAACTGTAATAGAATAAATATCATTTTATGAATTATAAACCTATTTATAAAATTTTATCCAGTAATTCAATACAAATAAACATGTTTAAAATTTGGGTCTAAAAGTACGTACATTCCAATAATTATTATTCTAGTCATCCCAAATTAACTATGAACACATAATTAATGTTCATTCACAAAGAGCTATTTATTTATAGCGATTACTTTTTATAAAATAAATCATTTGAATACATCCGGGCTTAATCAATGGAGTTATTATATATATTAATATAATTCCCTTAATTAAGATAAGTCAATAGGTGTATATGTGTATTGACTTAAAAGGTCAAATTCGAACACAATGTGTTGGAACAGACTATTAGTACACTCCCATCAAGTTTAGGTTGCTACAAAACTGTCTATCTGTTCCTACAAATACAGAGTTCTTAAATCAGAATTTAGTTTATTGTATTAAAGGGATTTTAAAAATGTTCAATCTCAATAATATTAAGTCATTTTATGAAAATATATTCTTAAAATATTGTTTTATAATGTATGTTACGTGGATTGTAGAAAAGTATAGTGATCATACTAATGAAAATAGTATTTATTTACCATACCTTATCATAGATAATTTATATTTTTTTAAATAAAAACAACATATATTTTGTGAAATAGTAATCCTTTTATTTTTCTTGTTCTATCTTATGACGTTTGCATGGTTTTCTTTTGCGAACATGCAGGCTTACATTTTGGTATGTGGCGTCTATCATCAATCCAGCTCTTTGATATTTTTATTTTTCTGCTTTTTTTTTTCAATATGCTTCCTTAGCATTTAAAGTATTTGGGGGAAGCGAGTAACATTTCACTATCTATAAAGAACATTTCTATATTTCCTCGTAGAATTTCCTTTTCTCCCTGCAAGTTTTCTAGAACGTTCATCTGTATGAGTTGTGGGGAGTAGAATATCACGTTTCTACCTCGTTCCACACACACATATATGCATAGATATAATAACGCGGACATACGTACCCATATCCATATCCACATATGCACATTTATTTTCCATGAGACTTGGCAATGTATGAAAGCAGTAACATTTTACATCACCGCTTTTGGAGGCGTTGAGTTTTATTAAGATTAAATCATTATTATTTTGCATCATATGTTCCCCCTCTTATAATTGCTAAACACAAGAGAGGTCATTGATCTTCGTGTTCATGTTGTTTTTTAAACTATTTGTGTCCTTTATTATCAGTTTTACACTTATCATGTATGTTTGTATTTTAATGTATGGACTAAAGTTTTGATACGAGGTGTAAATAAAGTAGTTAGGGTGTTATATTGAACTTAGGTTAATGTAAAGCAACATATTTATTTTCTCTATAAAGTATTCATGTTAACTTAATAATTTTATTACATATTTATTAGTAAAATAAATATATTAATAGTTATAGTCAACTCTAAAATAGAAATCTAAATATTTATTCATGAAAATATAAGCAGACCTAAATAAATAGCCAAGATTTGTGCCACTAAATTCCCAATTAAAACTAGAGAAATTAAATCAAAAATTCAATAGATTTATAGCTTTGAATTTTTAATAATCTAAGGCCAGGAATGGAATAATTATTTATGTCTCAAGAGTTTTGTATATTTCCAAGTATTAAAAGTCGAATTATAATAAATGGTATAAAAAAGTTGACAAAACTTTCTCATAAATAATTTCGTGTTTTTGTTTAAGATAAAGTAGGCTTATTCTCGGATTTTAAATAGCAGTAAGAAATATTCAATTTTAAAGACATTAATAAATAATTATTAATTAAATAGGCGATCACGAACTTTTTTTCTTTTGCTAACACATTTTGCTACCCCCTTTAGCTTATCCGAACATCTAAATGATTAGTTAAGAGAAGAGGATGATTTGTTTTGAGGATATGTTCCAAAATTTGCGCGAAGAGTGAGTAGGAAACATATCAAGAAGAGTCTCTTTCACTATAACCAAATTGAATTCAAACCTCAATCTCGCGGTCATCTGGAATCAAGTCTATTAATAAAATGCGTCTTTAGACCATTTGACCACTGGGGCAGATTCTACATCCATTGATTAAAAGTTGTATATGTATTTATATATTTATTAGATATCTTCAGAGTTGAACTTAATAACAACCATTTAACCATATAATGATATGTTAGTTAATAAATTAGATTAAATATAAATGTATACATCCCTAAAATATTAATTTATTTTTAGTTTATGCTGAAAATAAATTTTAATTAACTTGTATATGTTATTATCATGTTCATTACACAAAACTATATAGTTAAAATAGTTTTTAAAAAAAAATTCATTCTTTTAAATTACACCAATAAGTATACGTAAATACATTCAAAATATGTCATGCTGAAAAACCTATCTTAGGGATCATTGTCACATCAAGAGTTGATTTATTTCAAATTTTAAACATCAATTATTAACCAGCTCATGCTTTCTCCTAACTCAATATATACTACTACGTGTAAAAATATAAAAGTTTCTATAACCCACCCCCCTACAATTTAAACTTTAATTTTCTCGTTGTTTTAGCAGCAATCTTAAAAAAGGATCAATAGTTAATAGCAAAATTAAAGATATTTTATGTGTATTAAAATTAACAGTATTAGCTCATTCATTACTTAAATTAACCACTTATCGCTTATAATGTCATATGTGTTAAGACATATAGGGGGGTGGTGAGTGCTTTATGGACATCTATATAGTTTGGAATCTCAATATGACCATAAATATTTGGCCATTAAAACATGTATAAGTTTAAGATATAAAAAATGCAGACATTTATTTTTAATGTAATTTCAAAAGTTGAAGACTATTCTCAATATATTTTCAATTGAATCAAATCTCGCCTTCTATGGTTTGCAGGTCATGCAGCGTGAATGGGTGATTCTAGACCCTTGTTCTGGTAAACGCAACGGGAAGAGACCATTGGGAAGACGCAGATGTGAGGGTAATATTAGAATAGACTTAAAGAGATATGGTGTAATAAGTTGGACTGTATAGAACTAGTTCAAGGCAGAGATATAGTGTAATGTACTGGACTGAATAGAATTAGCTCAAGAAAAGGTAAAGGGGCGTACTTTTGTAAGTATGGCAGTGAAATCTAGAGCTACTGATATAAAAGATTAAGTAATTAATTTAGAATTTTTAAATGAGATAAATAGGTATAAAAGGCAAATATATCTTAACAGAAAAAGAATCTCTAAAAAAACTACACAATTTATTGACATCATTTCATGCTGGTAAACTGCCAAATTTAACGTTCTAAAAGTAACTAATGAATATCATATCTGATTTTACGACTTAGATTTTCATAGCGTTAAAACTCTTGGAATCTTAAAAAAAAAATGGAAATCTGCCAGTTAAAGTTTTGCTACCCTCTAGGAAAAATTCTTTGAAAAGTTTTGAAATGCTTAGATAAAATATCAGACTGTATAAACATCAGCTGGTTTTCTAGTAATCAAGTTATTTTATACAAAATTTATTCATTAAGATTCTGTACAAACAATTATTTATAATATTCAACTAACCATCTTGACATGATTGTGGTTATTGAAGGAATAATTCATTATGTATTAACTTGATAGCTAATGCATTGGTCCTATTTACCACTGCATCCTCTGATGAATAATAACTGGACGCAACAGAATTGTTACTTATTTAATCATCACCACGCATGAAATCAAGGTCACGCGTCAACGATTTATCCCTATTTGAATTTTTATTTCAGAATCTAAGGTAATTTCTCAACCCAGGTTTGTCATTTTAAGTTAAATGGTCTTCCTTCGACATCCAGTAACGTCTATCTGCAACATGCCTGTTATTATATCTGCATCATAAATTTACCTTATATTTGGTTGGATATGTTGATAAACCCTTGGTTCTCCACTTATTACCCACACACACATATTCTATTACAAACCTGAACTCACACACACGAACAAGCACATACACATACATATGTATAAGTATAGATATATACGATAATTTCGTTATTAGGATATCAAGGTTACCTTGTAAGTTTTAGCCAAGGCAAAGATTATAAGATATAATAGGATAATGTAGTCAGTTTAGGTAAGACTGCTAACCTTAAGGGTAATAGGAGAGAACATTAAATAACCTTCAATATGTGCTTTAAAAGGGTAAAGAGGAGAATATGTTTTATATATTATAATAAAAACTAACACTCTTTTCATATATGAGACCACTTGAACCAAATATTGTAGAAATTTTTAATTAAAGGTTTAAAGGATATTTGGAAAATATTGGAGTGTCCAGAATTTGAATAACCCATTTTTGTGATTATTTAGGCAGCGGGTACAAAATAAATCAAAAACCTCAAAATATACTACATATTTTATATATGTTATATAGAACACACATACACAATATGTACTTTACATACATTAAAAACAAGAACAAGTTTAAGTACAGAAAATATAACTTGGAAAATTTAATATACAAGAATAGGAGAATTATAAAAGTTCTCGCACTAAAATTAAAATACGGTAGGAATAAATAAATTTGATCTTGGTTTGTTGTCGTTTTCTGATCTTAATACAATAAATAACATATTTAAGTCACATGATTGCATTACAAATATTGTCTCCCGCATAACCCAACTTTTTAACTAATTATTCAGCCAGCTCCATCGATGATTTCGTGGACAGTACTCATCAAGTATGGTTTTGAAACGATAGGGGTACTGGATATATAACACCAGTTGGATATAATTAAGTGATTTTAACTTACGATTTCAACAATCCCTCTCTACAACGGCAAGTACATTAACTCCTAATTTTACCTTCCATCTGATAACAGTTTTTTAAATAGATAAATTCGAATAACCCGGTATGTATTAAACACATTATCTTTGGCTCTCAATTCACACAAGGCTTTGTAGCTTTTCTCCAAATTCTACCTTTATTATAATTAACTCAATAGTGTAAGTATATAATTAACTATTCAAATTGGTATTAATAGGTGGGTGACCTTGTGGTCTAGGTGTAGGTGTTAGACTTCTATGCTGGTGTCTGGGGCTCAATCCTCGATCCCGGCATAGATTTATCTGATTACCAAACCCTTCCTTCACCTCTGACAAGACATCTTGTGAATGTGGGGAACGCCAGGCCTCCACCGTGGTTCGGATCCCACGTTAAATTGTAAGTCCTCAATTCCATCTCACAATTACCTTACCATTACACATTAACGTAAGTGCGTATAACCCGAACTGGTAGTAAGACGTGGTGTTAATAGTAATAATAATAAAGATTATTTTTATTATTATAAAAATTAATATTATTATGTGGTGTCCTAAAAATAACTAAAATAAAATCAAGTTCCAATATACATTTTAAATTATTAATCGGTTAGTTTGTTACGAATATTTTTTAAACCCGTGCATTATTTTTAATTAGAACAGAAAAAAACAACTCAAATTGCTGAAACATAGAAACCTATAAAATCTAAACTTCTAAATACTAATCCAAAACCATTCAGAACTCAAATAATTTGATTTCTGCAGGCTATTATAAAAAGTAGAGTATAAAAAGAGAGGGTGATAGGCAGCGTGAACCAAAAAACTCATTTCTCTGACAACAGCCTAGTAGTAAAATACGATTTCAGATATTTACAAGCAATATATTTTGACAGATGGAGGGTCATAAGTTGACTACAAATGGAAACAAATGCGTTCCCGCATAGGAATATAATACCAGTACATGTTACATCTCTCTGTCACTAATTAAAATGTATGAAAAACAGAAACGAATTTTACTTCCGAATGAAATAAATGCTATTCACGGTTTAAATTCCGAGTATGGAGGGCTATCTCAATAATCGAGATGGTAATTAGATAGTTTGCAGCTAAAGTCAAATTTACATTGTATTACATTATTTCGCAGCTAGAAAAGTTCCTAGATCTTCTTTATTGTTATCCTAATATGTAAAACCAATATAATTTGTAACTGTTACTTTGGTATTTACTATATACAGGGTGACCCATGGAAAAGTAAACCACCTCCTATATCCAGCAGGTGCCTCACCCTGAATTGGAGGAGGTCAATACCACATGACATGAATAATGAGTCAATAAAGCTATAGACAATCAGTTCACTTGCTCATTCTTCATGTCACAATATGGGTGGAAGGGGATTTCCCTCCTCCAATTCAGAGTGAGGCACCTGATGGATATAGGAGGTGGGCTACTTTTCCATGGGCCACCCTGTATTATCGGCACCTATAAGATATCCCTAATAAAGTCATTAATACAAAGGTTCAAAGCACAATCGTTTTCTAAGTATTTAATATAAATCCCACCAGGAGCTAAATACCTACAGAAAGGTTGAACTGGCTTTAATATTTTCTAACCCAAACGCTTCTGTACTCTTTCTTTTATATTCTAGCGTTGTCAGAAGGATTGAGATTTTCAATTGTGTTTGTTTGGACGTCTTATCAGTGAGCGACGAGTCATTTATTTAAAACTAGTTTAACTAACTCTCTAGCCTATAATAAGCCATTAAAATAAATATATACTAGCACACCTTCCATCCAATCACTAAGAAGAGTTCCAGCCTCTATGCAAATTCAGCCACCCATTGACGTTTACACCTACGAAAGGATCTCGTACATTCAGGTTATCACAAAGAGGAGCCAGTCCTCAACATGCTTGCCAAATGACCAAACTACCTCAGGCTGCACGACTTGATTTTCATTAATATTTCTGTAGATGAATACATACCACTAATTTATATTTTATGTGATTATCTTTATTCTGCCCTTGGATATTACTCCTATTATACTACCTTAAAAATATTATAAGGTACAAGGGGCAATAAAGGGCACTAATATAAAAAATAATCCTAACCTAAAAATATTTAAAGCCAATTAAAATCATTTCAACATGAAAATATCATGATATTAAGCTTGAGCTTTAACTTTTTGTGATTGGCACTATTGTATTCTCGTAACAGCTGTGTTTTTTTTCTAAATTAAAGGTAATAAGGTAAAATCCCCTACAAGTTTACCTTAGTTAGATCCTGATGCGTAGTATTATATAATAAAATATGAAAAAATAATTATGAGATAAAAAAGTTTTAACTGGCACCATGCAGGAATGTTGTGAATACGCAATGGTGCCAGTCGTGACGTCGTACGTCTGGCTCCTTGCCTTCGTATGTTGTCTGGATCCTTGCCCTCGTAATTTTACACTACATAGTTCGAGCAAATTCTATCACGTGTCAAAAAGTCTTATGGCGATACTTTAGTTGGCTATAATTGTGATTCACGTCTGGTCACTATTATATATAAAAATATGAATTGATGGAACGAAATCAAGGATATAAAGTCTTTTTCCAACAAAAATCTAAATAATTTTTTTTAAATTATTTTATTTGTAATGTTATTTTGGAATAATATACGTCCTAATTTAAACTTATATTTATGGTTGTTAGGTATTTTAAAGACTATTTTACAAAGTTTAAGGAAATTCAGTTGTGTTTTTATTATTTACCGTGTAGTTCTACTAAACAGTTTAACACAAAAAAGTATTGTAATTTTCTTTTTTTAAATAAAACATACAAAATATTCAATATTATTTATTCAATAATATTTCTTTAATAATAATATCAAATATTAAAGTATGTGTTACTAAATTATTATATAGAACATTATAGGATGTTGAAAAGATGCAATGGCTCAGTCCTTATAATAGGCTATTATATTTAAACCAGGCACCGAAGGTTAATTACATTCATTAATCTTTGATTGAATTAAACATATAAACTTAAAGCAATACTTTTTAAATAATATATATTTTTAATACCTTAATTTTCTTATACAGTATCTGAAAATATTCTAAAAAATAAAATACTGTTTCTATTATTTATACTTATTTTAAAGAGAGTAGCTTTAGTGATTCTTTTAAAACTTAGGAAATGTATATTTGAGCCACACTCTAATTTTCTAAAAAATAAAATACTGTTTCTATTATTTATACTTATTTTAAAGAGAGTAGCTTTAGTGATTCTTTTAAAACTTAGGAAATGTATATTTGAGCCACACTCTAATTTTCTTCACAAAAGTGTAATGCTAACTATTTTAAGACGATATAGCTGATTCACCTGACCTTCCAAATGATTTTTTTTAAATAATAATAATTAAGATTTTCTTTAAGTTAAAACTTTCAAATTACAGAATATATAGTATTTCTAGCAATTTATATTTAATTTTGCAAAATATAATTTTACTTGTTTCTAAATTATTAATTTTATCAAAATAATTGACTATAGAACGAACATAAATTATTTTAATATTAAATAACGTGCTTTGGTAGCTACAGGGTATATCTAATTTGACTTAAGATCTGATGACAGGGAGGTTTGATTTCATATTTTAGTCAGGTGTACAAAGAATTATTTTTCTTTAGGGATTTCCTACTATTCTCTATGCAAATATGGGTAAAAGTCCTTTTGATTTTACCTCTCTGTAGAGTAATGATTATATATGCTTATAGAATGAGTGGCTAGAGAGAATCAGGCAAAAAAAACTATAAGTTAAATATTTTAAGGATAACTTATAGATTAAGGTTGATAAACTAAAAGTCTAAACTCTAATAAATATATGAATAAAATAGCTGAAGCTATTATTTGTGCTACCAAGTCGAAGATAGCTGCGTTATCTGATATCTCGTGAATAAAGCCGTACATCCACGATAGACTATGACTTATGGCATAGTTTAAAGTTTCAGGCTTCAATAAACTATATTAATTATGATGATCGAGGTTCGGATTTTGAACGGGTGAACAGAGGAGGGGTTCCCTCATACCCTTTACACGCTGATGCGGGTAAACTTACCCTCTAACCTCCAAATTAGAATCACTTAGATTAATTAGATACAAATTTTCCTTTTTGATAAGTTTCAAAAAAATTCTTTGCTCGATAAAAATTATCAAACAAATTGGCTCAGTGTAAAATCTATAAATTCAACGTACAGAAAGTTAGATTGTTTTATTCAATTTTTATTATGTATTTTTAACTGATCATTGATTTCCAGCGATTATTATATAAAGTTGATAGTGGTAAGCCGTAGGTTGCTACAATAGAAAGCTAGACTTGATGGAATATTTTCTCACGCTGCATTATTTCTTATGGGAATGGAAAATTTTCATGATTCAAAACCAATTAAAACATATTCAATTCTCTTTATCTTGTTGTGGCCCTACTGCAATGGCAAATTATTTAAGGGAAAAAAAATCTCTAAACTTAGACATTTTAAAAGAAATTACATTGGAAATGCTATCCTAACATTTAACTAATAATTTTAGCAATTAAATTTAATATATAATTTAACTAAGAGATTTGATAACCCTTCACAACCATTTTGGTATGAACCATTGTATAAAATAACAAACTATTTTTTAAGAAACACGGGATTCCTGGTTGTCTGCAAAATGCTATCAGCTTTACAGTATGTGATTTCGTTTACAGAAATGACCTATTAATGGGTTCCCTTCATCTTAAAAACAATCACCAATCACAAGGCCAATAAAATAGTGAGAGAACATTTAATTTGTTTTTATTTAATTTTAGCACCGCATCTTACTACCCGTTTGCGTTACACGCTAAAGTACTAATTACGCTAATGGATTAGGAATTGGGAAGGTTGAAATTTAGAGGAAGTAAACCCGCCCTTACGGGGATGGAGAGTAGAAAACCATTTAGGGAAAAACCAACCTAGTTAACCCGACCGAGATTCGAACCTCGATCTCCCCATTCTCGGCGGTCTAGCTCAACACGACTAGTGCGTTAGCTAACTAAAGAGAACTTTTAAACATTCGCTTTAAAATGAAACGATTGATATTGAAAGGGATCAAATAATTTCCTATTCTACTAGAGAGACGGAAGGAATCACGATGTATTGTACTTTTCAGTTTTTTTTAAAAACTATTTTTTTGTTAAAAAAAGTGATTTAATAGATATAGGCCTATTTAGTTTAAATCAATAAATATTGTAACATTTCATTAATATCTGAAATGAGCTTCGTTGAAACTAACCAGTACATTTTATCTTAATTAAAATAGTTTTTCTTATAAATATACTATTGATGGCTTTTTTTTAAATTAAAATTGAAAATAAGAGATTTAAGAATCCTGGCAGTAAATAGCCATTAATAAACATTCCGATCACAATATAGTGGCCAGATCTGTCACTGCCGTGCGGTTATGGCCATCGGAAAGCCCGCAATAAAACCTAAGGGCTTTTAGTATTTTCTTTTTTGTTTCTTACGTTTGGCCTACATCTACAGTAACCCCATGGCTTCTTTGGTGCTGACTGACAGTTCACAACAGACTTCTGACAGTCCAAATTTAGGTATATACCTAAAATTTGACTGTCAGAAGTGGCAGCTGCTAAACACATGTTTTTTCAGATCATATGGTTCGGCGTAGGGATACATAATTTGGTCTGGTAAATTTTCAAAGCTGTCAGTCAGCACCAAAGAAGCCATGGGGCTACTGTAGCTTTGGCTCGTAAGAATTAACACCGAGGATACAGAAGAACAGACGATTGGTTCATATTTTAAATAGTGTGAAAAATGGGAGTATCTTTGAGATTATTTTTTTATTTAATAATAATCGGGTGAGGTAGGATAAATCACTTTCGTATGTGACTTTATCAAAGCTAGTTTGTGAACTTTCAAGAGACACTTGTTTTAGGTATTTTATTCTGCATTATGCGTTGGTTTCTTTTGTCTTTACCACGATACCAAATAAAATAATACAATGTGCATCAAAATTAATTTAAAGTATTATATTAATTAATATAATAATTTATTCATTTGTGTTGATGGCCACCATCAATTAAGCATGCAGTACATTAATTTAAATAATAAAAATAATTGTATTCAATAAATAGTAATTTAATGGAATAGTATTTTATAAATTGTATTATATAAATCTACACAACAGGCCACTTTCACTCTATGATCTACGAACATAACTACAGTTTAAAATAAACAATAGATCGGTGTCAACCTCAATGCTATTGTTGTGCTCTTACCGTTAACTAAATGATGGTATCAATGTGATCGCGGTAACTGAAACCATTTTGACAATGAGCAGTTTAATTCTAACAAATATTAAATAAATGTTTAATATTACATATAGATAAAACATCTGAATTTATCTAATTAAGCAATATTTTATTTAAGATTATTTAACAACACTTTTTTTTCTATTTGTAAAATATAGATTTTGTCTTTCTCTCATTTCATCTCACCTTAATCATACGTTTCCATTACAACTAACGAGCTACCAGTGGACGATAATCATCTCAGACACAAATAAAGCTATCAGTAATAATAAAATACGTATCTATAACAACAAAATGAGTAGAAACAAGGTCAACAGCGTGGAAAGGATCCTCTCTTTAACTAATTTTCCTACACAAATATCCCTCTTTCGCTATAGTTGGAGCCGTTTCGTTGTTCGACGGCAAATCAAAACACACGCCGAAAGCGAAAGGTTGGGTTTCACAACACTTGCTTTCACCCCCCCCCCCCCCCCCCCC
>CABEEJ010000385.1:35096-66528 GCA_901482245.1 Timema douglasi | reverse complement strand
GGCGGGGGGGGGGGGGGGGGGGGAGGATTGGGGGTGAAAGAGTTAGTACCCTCGCACATCAGCGCTGGCACCACCTGAGTCTCAACAATAACCTAACATCAGTCATACGAGGAGAAGGAGGAAACACGTTAGTGCTTTTATTGGAGAAAAGGGGGAAGGGATGCACGTTGGGTTGGGGGAGCGGGAGGGTACATCAAACAGGGGTTTGTGAAACTGTAGGCCATCCTAGGGCTATACATTATTTGTTCGTTGTTTCTTTCATCGAGTACGGAACCTTTTTTTTTTGTGTACACAACTAAAGCATCAGTCTCTTCTGGGCTGGTTAGCCAGTAACGGGAATATCAGGATTCTAATCCCAGTTAAATGTATAAAAGTGTATTAAAAAAAATTCCTCTCTACCTACATGCACCTTAGCACCGCGGCTCACCGGTACAAAACTTCCTTGAATCTCTACGTTCCTGGTAGCTCGACTTTTGTTTGCTTAACAAACTTAGCAGAAGCACCAATCCAGCTTAAAAAGTTATTAAAACACCTGTAACAAGCTCCGGAACTTTTACATTGACAACTACTATAATGGAACATCAAACTCTTAGCAAGGATATGAACATGAATTTCAAACTAACTCTTTAAATTAGGTAAGCCAGTCCACGATGGATAATTATTTTGATTTACTCGTATTTATAGGTATAAAAATAATTATTTATGTAAATATATGGAATTAATTGTAGATTATTTGTTCTATTTTGGACATTTAAATCGATACTATATATATTTAGCAAATGTGCGTTTACTTAGGCTACATTTCAAATATGTTTTTAAAGCGTGTCTAAATTAAGTATATATTTTAAGTTCCAAAACATATTTACGAGAAGAAAAGATATATACTGTCGCTGATGAGCGATTACACATCAACTGTTAGAAAATACAAAAGTTGTATTGATGATTTCTAGAACCTCCTCTTACTAACTGTTCATTTTATATGCATATATACTGATTACTCTAATGGATTAGGGATGAGGAAAGTAGATTTTATAAAATTGTTTTTGTTGGATTTGTGTGGAGAGAGAGTGGAATATAATTACTTAGGTAACAACCCCCTCAGTAATCTCGACAGAGATTTTAACTCCGATTTCTCTGCCATCGGCAATCTAGTCTATTGCAAGAGTGGCGTATTATATCACGTGGACACCGAAGCAAATTTGTGTAAAGTTATTTTATTGTATATTAATTGTGTTATAATTAATCTACTACGAATTGATTATAAAATGGGGTGAAAGGATACAAAATATAATGCTGTTTTTACAGCTTTTATGCCAAAGAATTTGTTTTTGGCCAGAATAAATCAAATACAAGTAATTCTTCAGTATAAACATTGAATGGAATTTTCTTCACATGGTGACCTAAGCAGTTCTTTAATATATGTCAAGGGTGTCCTGGAACTTAATGATAACTTTTCATCCTCCGTTAATTTATCATGTAATGCAGCTTTGTTTATGACAGATATTGAAGAATTGTGCGAAAAAAATTATTATACTAAATGTTTCTAATGGAGAATTATTCCATTAATTTTAAACAAAAAAAATGTTTTGATATAAAAACCACCAAAAATTCAGTGGTTTATTTTCTTGCGTCCTCTTCCACCCTACAATGCTAACTATCAAGTTTTAAAACATTTTAACAGATACAGACAATTATTTAAATTTGATTCTCCCTCACTCAAGCTGATTATGATTCCTAAAGTCTTGTAAATTTTTAGGTGTTCGGAAAGTAAGGAACATTTAAAGATTATAAACTATTTTTCGCAGTCATCGTTGACTACATTTTATTTAATCGCTAGTATTGTTTCATACGTATTGATTTTAACTATCAAGCGTGGCAGCTAGCGATAATAAGAAACTATGCATGCATATAAATATACATTTGTTTATTTTTGTAACCCATATAACGGTCAAGTAGAGAAATAGGGTGCTAAATGAATAAGACACTAGAAGACTGGGTGATAAGTGAACCATTTTGGATGTGAATTTTCGGTAAAAAGCAAACCGGATCGGGTATAAACTTGTTTCTTTACGAAGTCATAGAAGTAGAAACTGAGGGAAAGAGGAGATTAAGAAAAAGTAGGATTGAAATATTAGATAATTTGAAGGAAAATAGAAAATTCTGGGAGCTCAAGGAGCAGGCAGACGACAGGGTGTAGTGGCAGCCTTAGTTCACTAACAAAAGAAAATGAACCTGTCATAAGACAAAACACATAATAAATAATAAATGTCAAAAGCATACCTTTCTATATAGATTAGGTTTCAGACGCGTTCGACTGTAATGATGAATGATGCCTAGGCAACATGGAATACTGTGGGTATCAGACAGTTTGATTTGTACCAAGTGTACTACATAAGCTCGCGCTTGGTAATAGACCAGGTTCGTTGTGTGGATACACATCAGTAAGTCAACACACTGCAACAGGGTAATTAATACCCTACCTAATTAGTGTAACAATCGTAGCATCAAGAGGAAGATGGAATATAATCACTACCACACCTCCCCTTTAGACCCAACCCATCTTAGTAGACCAAGTCACCATTTAAGACATATTTACACGATCAAAATAATATGATATTACAAAGCATAATATGTATACATGCTATATTCTAATTTTATATCATTATTATCAGCACTGCGTCTTACCACCCTTTCGAGTTGTATGCACTAATTTTATAATACATTTATATTACTGATAAACATTTGATTTGGAGATGTATTTACTGTTTCTAAATTTTGTTATAAGGTTACTGAACCAGAAGCTCTAATGTAATATCACAATCAAACACAAAAAATTAAATTTTTTATTCATTCTGATTTCTACTATTACGATTTCTTAGCCATTTTAATGATCTCATAGTCTATGTCATACCTCTTGAAATGGACTAGATCTGCCTATGATGGGGCTATCGGGGCTATAATTACAGTCAGATGTACAAAGTGAGGTCTTTAATAAATAATTTGGCAATCTCCGATAGTGCTAAAAAGGTTACAATTCCTCCAAAATGTACCTTCCTCACACCTATACCATTAGTATAAATATGCAAATAGCCGGAAAAAATCAACATGTTTTAAGTATGCTTATTTCAACAGAGAAATATATATATTCACTTATTTAATTATCTTATATAAAAGTTACAATACTGTAACACTTGTAATTCAGTGAATAGTAGAATTCATGATAGCTAAATAACAGTATTACTTATAAATCCACGAGGAAAAAATCTCACAAACAGAAAATAAACATATTTTATTTATATGACTTACGCGGAGAGAAGTAGTTATGCACAACAAATATTTTTAAATTACGAAATACTAGCCCCATTTCTTTTAGTCTTCGTATATAAAGAAAATAATAATTTTATGTTCTTATCTTTATTACAGTCTCAAGATTTCTCTTTGGAGTAATTATTTATGTTTAAATATCTTCTAATACTTATCTTTGTATCATAGTTTGTCATTGGCCCTTCGTTATCAAAATAAAACTAAAAAACATTAGAAATACATTTAATTGTACATTAAATTCACGTCTGCCTAGCAAAATATATCATTTAATAAAAAATAAGCCAAAAGTTCTCAAAATATAACTTAGAATTGTAAATCCAAATAACTTTAGATGAGCTGATAAACCAAACGTTTTATAAGCGTTGCCAGTCTCGTTTTCTCAGGCTTACCAATAACACGGGATTGAGGCTATAAAAACGACCGTGTGTTTTGAGGTGAATATTCGTAAATAGGTTCCAACCATACCTTCACGAAAATGAGGGCCAGAATCCTTTAAATTAGACCTTCATCTTACCCACTACGTTAACATTATATTTGTAGATGGACCGGACGGGTAGTAAGATATGTAGTAATAAAAGCTAAAAGCTTCATCTGAGTTAATTTACAGCGAGGAAAGGTTAAATAAATTTAGAGGTTTTTTTAGTGTGGAAATCTAAATACTAATTATATTAAATTAAAAGTTAAAACCTATTATATTTTGAGAAAACATTATCGTAATAATTTGGTTTTGAACTATTAGTCCTTAAAGATAAGAGAACTAACGTTTCAGACTTTCAAAGACGCTTTTATTGTTGATTTAGAAACCAACCTTGTGGATTAATATATACACTCTTGTATAATGAGAATTTATGGGACAGTTTTGTTGAGTGTTTTGCGGTCATTGATTAAGTCCTGAGCCATAAATAAGTTTCGTGCAGTCAGAATATACGATCTTTATTCCTATTTTGGTTTGGATTGTTATACTAATTGAACTCCTTGTATATTTAGTACAGTTTATCCCTTCGTGACCTGCGTGCACACGAACATTATGTAATTGGATGAATATCGGCTGAAAACGGGAGGACACAATTCTAGCGGGTTTCAAACAAGGTTTTTTTATAGTCGACTCATGTAACATGAAATTGTTATAGGACATTGTATAAAAGTGTTAAAATATATGGATTATTATTTGAAAAAAAATATTTTACTAAACTGCATATTATGTTACAGTAAATTTGTTGTAAATTGAAACCTTACGAGTGAGCATTTGCAAATGAATATTATATTACTTACACTGGTGGTTACGTTGACTAATTGTCGAGTTTATATACATTAGTTGGTTGGGCTGGGGAAAATCTATATTAGAATATTGACCAGGTTTGGTTGGTTAGCTGGTCAGGGGAATAAATAGGTTGGTATCTTGACCAGTTTTTTTTAGATTTACTAATTTTTTTCTCTCCAATAAAATGAGGGTACATTTATTCTAATTTATATCATTCTAAATAACTACTTTATAAGCTTTATTACAATGTTAATGCCACGAAATGGTAGTCGGACGTAAGGGAAATAACCCAACTGTCTGGTGTTATTCAAAATAATATTTATAAATTAAGAAAAACATTATTGACACCAATCAATAAATTTGATTTCACCTACATTTTGTAAGAGTGTTAACACCCACGAGTGGATGAATGGACTAGGGGATCCTTCTAGTGTTAGACTGCCCTGTTGATGACGAGGATATGGGGTTAATATCTCGGTTGGGTCTACTGATGGTGGCTTTTACTAAATAGCTTTCAAAAACTTATTCCACCAAAATACTGCTAAATTACCTTTAGAATGCTCCCTTCTCATTATTATTTTTCATAAAAATGCACTAAATTACTTTCGTTCACTCTTTGTCTTATAACAGTTTATAGTACTTACCGAAAATTAAATTTTTTATCATATTTTGGTTATTCATATTTTTTTAATTATAATTAAGAAAATTATGGTTTAATAGAGGTAATATATATATTTGTTACACCCTCTCTACGACTCGTTATTACCCCGACCATTATAAGGTAATAAAGGGAGAGGATATAAACTAACATACAAAAAAAAGGATATTGTAAAAATATGTAAATTCAACAAAGAGTAGTTTTATTCAATTAATGACAATAGCGCAGATGGCAATAAATGGTCTCATTATACCATAATGAGTTCTGTTGGAAATCATACTCGAAGTAAACAACTTTAAAAATTTAAGTTGTGCAAGTATTTAAACAAAAGGAAACATGATATCCATCACAAAATTGATAGACCAGTCTATATGAGACAATACTACAGGGTATTTATTTATATGTGATACAAAAATTATAAGGGCCTAATGGGCACCTTGATATGATTCCAAAGGTTTCGTAATGCGCAGAAAACGATATCTAATATATAAAGAAAATTAAATGTTGACGACTACATTACAGAGTTTACATAAACGTGAGAGATTGACTACCAGACATAAGCCAAGCACCCACGGGACTACTCGATCTGACAGAATATGGGACACACAGTTCCCAAACTAAACAAACAAAACTGTGCTGTTCAAAAGGAACTTACGTTACAAAGTTATCCTAATTCAAGTTTCAAAAAGTTACATCACGTTACGTTAATTCTAACCATATATTCAAATACGAAAAGTTACTTTAAAAAAAACGGGAATACTCTACAATTCCAAACAAATAAATATAAATCTGACAACTTCTAATTATTACGTAACTGAAAATATTTACGAGAATAAGTACAAAAGTAAACGACTAGCGCCCGAGCGGCGACATTTATAAGATATAGTATTTTAAATTTAAATAGACGATCAAATAATGAATATAATAAATTTTGAAACAGAAAATTTTTATGTTTGAAGATTATAGAAAAAAGTTAGAGTCCATAACTCCACTCGTCTAAGCGACGAATTTGATACATTTACAAGTCCTTCTCCTAGCCATTGCCCAGCTCCATGACAATGATCTGTCGTTGATCGTCGATCGTAGAATAGTCAGTCTTTACACACTAGCATAGCCATTATATAGGGATTTCATTGTTGTTATCGGGATACACAAACACACGCGGTGACGTCACGATGCCTGCAAAAAGCCATGTCGATGTCGATGAAAGTTGTTCTTGCTCCATTGGAATATAGTGAATATCTCCAATCATACGATGTTTCAAAGGAAGTTCCTCTAGTATCCGCCAGAGGTCAGAAACATAGTTGTCTTCTAGTCGAAGTAGATAGTCCTTGGTTCATTTCACGCTCGTACAGTTGAAGTGCCGGGACGCGTTTGTAGATACACCGGCTTTTCCTGCTCCATTCGCCGGTCTTGGTTTACCGTGAGTCGTCCAGCCTAGCAGCTTTCTAAAGACAGCATATTCAAATGGTAAGTACGTGGATATAATATATTTTACATTGGTTTGGATCGAGTAGTGAAACATATTGTCCAGCATGGTTATATTATGTCTTCTTAGCCTACAAGAACTACAACAGCGAACAATACTATTGTAGGGATCCTAAGATTAATTGATTTTATTAGGGCGGGTAGTATGAATTGAAGCGATACATCCATTAATGTTCGTAGTGGGCGTGGTCCCATTGGAACATTATACATCATAATGTTACATATTTTGGGTTAACTTAAATTTGTTAAATAAATATTTTATAATAAAATTAAATATTATAAAAATAATATTTAAATTGTATTTTCTATAATTTACTTAACTAACAAATATTTTAGGTAGATAGACTGTATATCTTTTAAATTAGGTTGTCAACAATATTTAGCTTAATATTCTAGAAAAATGGGTCACCAAATCGTAAAAAACCATCCCTTCCAAAAACTATTATAAGTTTTATTGTTTTAAATATCTACATGTAGGATATATTCTTATACATTTAATTTGTTTATCATATGTATTTTTGCTGTATTATAAATTTATAGTGACACAGTTTTGAATAAATAGAAAAATGAATATTGTGTTATTTACAATAAATGTAATAATATTTAATCTATTTAATTTTCGTCGATATAAGATATTATTCTTTTCATGATTTGTGGTTATCAATTAACTTGTGTTTGTAAAGTATTTCATATATAATATTAAATTAAAACTGCAACCTTACTTTTATTAGACACATATTTATCAATAACAGTTGATTAAATCTTGTTTGTGTGTATGTCCGTGTGTTGAACTGGGTTGGTTAGTAAAATTTTATTTGAAATATGAATGACTTGGTGCTTGTGTTACGTCTTTTTATATATAACTCCTTTTGTATACATATATTTGATACAAACAACATAATGTTCATTTTAATATTTTTATATATGTAAGTATTTTTTTCTGTATTATTTCAGGATTTCTTGGCATACGACCTTTTATTAAATTTGTTTAAGGTGATATATATTGTAGTACTTGTCAAACCTTTTTTCAAACTCTAATGTTTTTAGGGAGGTAAAACTTTAATAAAAATGACACAAAAAAATTCTATTTAGGGGCAAATGATTTCAAATCCTTTCATAACAAAATGAAATATAGCTGTTTACTTGTATCTTTCACATAACATGTGTGTTACCTGATTTAATTGATTGGTTTTTGAAATTGGTTTGGTTTTATGAATAATATTCTATTTATTAAGGTGGAGTTAGCTGATTTGTTTTTTCTTTATCTACAGAGACACTGATACAGTTAGTGATGATTACTTGTGATTGGCTTAAAGCTCGTCAAGTGATCACGTTTCAGTTATTATCTTCATTTTTTCGGCCTAATAACTAAGCGTATGTACAGTTAAACTTAAGTATAAGTAACTTTATTTGACAGCTGAAAGATTTACAAGATGTAGCCTACTTAGACGTATTCGTATGCGAGGTAATATGATTGAAACAGGTCATATTTTATTTATACTATCATTATCTATAAAATAATACCTATAATATAATATATGTTACCATTTTGACCACTAGTAAATACACTTATATTTTCTAAAAGAATGTGCGTATAACCCGAACGGGTAGTAAGACACGGTGATGATGATGATAATAATAATCTAAAAGAATATTCCTAACAAAGACGTGTGTAATTTTGGTCATTGGTTTTATTGAAATTTTCCATAATTTTCAGACCGAGCAATTATTATCAGATCACCTAGGCCCAACAAAAATGGGATACACAACGGTGTTTACTATAGTGGATTGCAACCAGTGGTACTTAGTGATTTCTTAAAAGAGGTATATAAAATTGTATATATATATATATATACGTGTACGTGTGTACATAAAATTATATATATATCGTTGCAGTAACATGCGAGATAAGCTTCATTAGTGGACAGGAGGAACAAAATCAATTAAAACTATTTATATAAGTATGAGTTTTATTTGATCTAGTTTCAAAGTATATCATTTTAGTTATTCAGTAATGCGAAGCTGCTTAAGATAGGAATTTTTTTATATTAGCCACCTTAGGCCAGAATGCAATTGAAGGTGTTGGGATACTACTAGACTATTCGAGTAAAAATGGGACTCAAATCTCCAACATATTAACATAATCTAATTTTGTATTTCAGAATTATAATTTTATATTTACGTATTTAAATATTAGTTAAATAAGTTAAGATTTAAAATGTAAGTATCATTTTAAGAAATTGGTTTAAAAAAAAAAATCCAAATCTTTTTCAACAAGTATTTTGATCAATATGGTTAGGAATGAATGAGAAGGTAAATTTTAGAGTAAATGCAGTTGCATAAGCTTAGAATGAGATTTGTAAATTATTTAGGGGAATTTACCCTAAGTCCACACACTCTAAATTTAAGGCATCAAACTTTATACCTTAAGACTTGAAGAATCTTATATTTAGTTCGTTTGCTCATTGATAAGTATAATTATTATTCATGAAAATTTACTAAATATTAAACCAGTTGTATTCAAATATTTTTGTTCGCGTGCAATTTATTAATCTCTAAATTTGAACCTTAATACATGTTGTGTATAAAACAAATAATACAGATTTTATATACTAAATCTAAAATTAAACTGGCTCACCCCGATTGAAAGTAGTTACACCTGAGTGACTTTGGGCTAGCCATAGGCAATTCCCTGGTTGTTCAGTGTATATTATGATATAGACTTAGACCAGTTTAATATTTAGTAAATCTTCAATAAATAGTTACCCTTATCAATAACCAAGCGGACTAAATATAATATTATTCTAGTCTGGAGGTCGAGTGTTCAGTGTCTTAAATCCCCAGAGAGTGGACCTATAATGTTTTTATCTAAATAATTTACAAATATCTTTATAAACATATGTTACTGTATTTACTCTTAACTGTATGATTGTCATTCATTCCTCACCATCTAGATCAAAATGCACGTAGAAAAATAATTTGTGAAATTTGTATTCCGAACAAATTCCTTAAATATTTCCTTAAATTTTAGAATTTAGTTTATTTAACTAATATTATGATAAAAATTTGCATCATTAAACATACTAAATCAATAGAAACATAATAATTATAATTTATTATTATTAATTATAAATTTACATAGCCCCTAAGATGTGTTCACGGATACCAGTTTTATTATCACTGACACTTAATATTTAGCTATTGCTTCCTTCACTTTGACTTTAGCTAATAACACCGAATATTTGTAAAACATATACATTATGTATAATTATCATTATTATAAGATTGAATATAAATTTGTTCTATAAATTACTTCGTAAAATTACCTACCATAAATAATAGTAATATACATTTTTTATTGAAATATTTATCTTAGATTATCAAAAGTAGCCATAGTCTCACCAAATTTAAATACATTAAAAATATTACCTATTTATTATATCAATATCCATGATGTAGCAGACCGTTATTTAATGTTCAAAGATTCCAACCTCAGGTGCTATTTTAAATGTGACCTAATACAACGTATCTTATAATATAATTTAGAAAACAACAGTTCTGGTATCAACCACTTACTTTACTATAGTGGAAATATCAGACAAGATCACATTGAGGTCCAGTTACCATATCCACCTAATAGTATCTTAGTACCAAGTTAATTTAAATACGAACTGTTTTGGTGTCCGGATTGTCAGAGGCTTCACACTTATGTTAGAAAATCCTTCTGACGGCGTAAAGATCCTGATTAAATCCTGGTCGGATGTACTAAGGATGGTTTTACCTAAAATATTCTCAATTCTTCTTTCACAAAGATATCGGGAGATTGCATATAAATGCTTCTTTCGTCATTCCTACACCATTATAGTAGCTAACATATATGCGTAAAACTTGAATAGGTAGATAAAATAAAAGGCTTTGAACTTTTATAACCACAATAAAAAAATGCACTATGTTATTATTGTTATTCTAGTTATTAGCACCGCGTTTTACTAACCGTTCGGGTTACATGCACTTACGCTAATGTGTAATGTTAGGGTGAATGTGAGATGAAATGGAGGACTTACAGTTTTACTTGGGATCCAAACCACGGTGGAGGCCTGGCATTCCCCACATTCATAAGTTGTGATTAATACACGTCTTGTCAGAGGCTAAAGAAGGGTTTGGCAATCAAATAAATCTGTTCAGGGACCGAGGATTGAACCCCGGACCCCCAGCACACAAGTCTGACACTCTATTCTTAGTCTACTGGGTCACAAAAAATTCTTTATTAAGGTCTTATGATGGTTTAAAATATGGCTGCACTAACACAATATGAGATGAGATTTAACATCATCCCCTGTTATCTTACAATATTGATTAATTTTATTTATAAGTTGAAAAAGATTGGTAACATCTTAATCTAGGAGCTATTAATAGAGAGGTTATAATCTATATAAGTTTCACCTTCATTAGTGTAGTGGAGAAGGAATTCAATCCTAACAGATAACATTTTATACTCGGATAATATTTTAACCTTGAATTCCAACTATCCAGAATTCCAGTCAACAAAGAGATCTTAATAATCTTTCAGAGTGTATTATTTTATTATTTAGTCTATTCGTGTGAACCACGTCCTACTATTTATCCAGGATGTACACACACATTCATTAATAAGTCATTCTTCTTTATATGTTAACATATCCTGAGACAGGTATCAACTAGGCATTTTCCATTTTCCTAGATCCTGGGCGTCTACTTTCATCCTTTTGTAGCTTCTTTCTTTTCTGGTATTAGTTAGCATTACATTACTTCCTCTTTTTGACCCTATCTTCCCTTCCAAAATCCTCTTCATTAAGCAATCCCTACGTAAAGTGTGGCCCAACCAAAACGTTTTTCTTTTAATTATCATCCTTTTCAGGATCCTTTTCTCTCCTACCCTCCTCATCGCTTCTTTCCTCAACCGGTCCATCTATTTCACCTTATCAACTCTTCTCCACAACCAAATTTCAAAACCCTCCATATACCTTTGTTACCGCTTTCTTATTATCACGTCTCAGATCCATATAGCACCCCTCCACTTGAAAATCTTTACAAACCTCTTTCGTAACTCAATTGAACAGGGACTAATAATTCAAAGGAAACCTACCAGTTTTTTCGTGGAGTAAGAGAGAAAAAACATAAATGCAAAATCACCCTCAGAACACCCAAATTCGATTATAGCCCAGATATTCCCATCATGGTTAAGCCGGACTGGATGATTTTTACACCTCAGCCCACGTGACTATAAATACAGGTCAGTTTGCATTATTTTTATTTTAACACCAAATACAAATAAATAATAAGAAACATTTCTAATTAAATCGTAACACAATGGTATATATAACAGATTACGACACTCAACGCCAGCAGTAGTTGTCTGTTATATCATCAAATATATTTTATTAATTTTTTTGGGGGGAGAGGGCCTCACATTTTTTTGTTCTTTGTTTACATGTGTGTTTATGCCAGTAAAATATCAGGGTTATCTCCCTCATAGACAATGAATGACCGTACTTCACACAACAAAAGGCTGTTTTATATTGTCACAAGCAGTCGATGTCCATGAGTGATACATAGCATTTCATTCGTGTCAGCATTTTTGGGAAAAATTGGGGGTGAGGTGGACGAGGAGGAAAGGAGAAAGAGTGTACGATTGACGCTTAGCGACGTTATATTATTCCAGAATGACCACAGAAATATTTCATCATTCATTTTACGAATTATAAAAGAGACATAAAAAAATATGGAGTTTGCATTTCTTCCTTTATTTATATTTTTAGAATTTATCAAACGCTTTCTATACATTTTACAATTTAAATTAATGGTAACGCTAAACGATATTCCTTTCTCACTCGTTTTATTTAAAAAATAAAATTGTTTTCTCAATTACTACGTAGTTCAATGGAGCATACATTTGCAATAATTTAAATTTAAGCTACATACAAAAATATACATACATAGAGCTACATGTTTGTAAAATATTTTAACAAATGCTCCAAAGAATTAAAATAGTATTTTTGATTGATTTAAAATTATGTTCTCTTTATTTACGAACACGTTATATGATATTTATTACTTTTAATATATTATATTTTTTATTATATGTCAAAAACCATATTTTTATATTCTATATTTTAAATTCAAATCAAATTAAGAACATCATGCTCTTAACTAATAAAATTTTGATATGAAAAAATTTAAAAAATCTTAACTACTGTAATGCATAAAAAATGTAATAAGTAATATATAAACAGCGCTAATTAAATAAAATATTAAATATAAATAAATTACTCACGAATTGATTTTAATATGGTCAAACCCCTCAAGCAGTACTCTCAAGTTAAACTGGAAGTCTGGAGATAAGGGAATAGGAGCTCGACTCCCCGTCGAGTGTACTGAGATTGTATTTAGTAATTGGTTTTCCACTATCTCTCCACATAAACGTTTAAATTGGGGTAAATTCTCTATTCAAGTATGCAAATCTCTTCTCTACTCCGGTAGTGCAGTTAATTTATTCGTATTGACCGACTAAGAAGCAGTGAAAAATATAATCTAAGACCTTAGTAAAATAAAACAAATTGGTGTTAAACCATAAAGTAAATAATATACATTTTGTAAATGTTACATAAGTATTTGCTGAAGACTTTACCCTCTTACTTATTTTTTAATGAAAATATTGCTTAAGTTGACCCTACATTGTCAGAAACGACCACATTCAATATCAAAACAATAACAATTCCAAACAACATACACAAAAAGGTTTTATTAGTCAGGCTTATTTTCTCATATGTTAACACAATATGTTTTGTTACACACACTGACGCAATTAAAGTTGATTGTCAGAGATTAAACTATTTAGGGGTAATACACCCTCCATTTATGATTAAATAAAGGAGTTTATTGCATATCTTGGGTGGCTCAGGAGTTCAGAAACTCAATGTCGTTACGCTTTATAAATTAGTGTCTTATGCCAGATTTTGTGTAGTTCACTCAGAGAATCATGACTAGTTGTGTAGTGTGTCATACATTAAAATAGTGTCCAAAATACACCGTGCATTAGCAAAGAAGAAAGGACCCCTCAGTATCTCTACCAGGATACTACTTTAATATAAGAACGTTCATCATAGCAGGCCCAACTCAGCTCCCAGCTCGAGCTAGGTATGGAAGTTAAAAGAAAAAGAAATACCATGAGATAACAGAAATGTGTATTTGGAAGATTACTCAAAATTTTCCGTGGTGACTATGGGGGACAAAGTGACAAATTTTCTTGTTAATAACTACAGTATATCTTTATAGTGAAAGAATAAAGATTTGTGCACAATGCTTGACTGTAAATACAATCTAAAATGTTCAAAAACGGCCTTTTCAATGAGAGTTTTAACCCAATATTGTTTAATATTTCAATGATGTTTTGTATTAGGAACCTCTATTAACTCTTTATCTCCATTAATGTTTAATCAAAAATTATAAATATGCAATAGTGTTCATGTAAATTTACGATTTCAAACCGACTATACCTCATAGATGATGGACATGTGACGCTCTTAATTCATCATGCTGGCCCAACGGTTTCACTTCTAACCTATATCTTATTTTTAGACATGACTACCATCTTTTGTATAAAAGTTGGTCGTCTAGCTCATACAGTAATTTTTTTTTTAATAATCCCTTAAAAATCAGTTTCGATTAATTAATCTCAATCGCACCTTAACCTTGACTCAACGACCATCTGTGACAAAAAGCACCTTAAGGAAAAGCAGTCAATGAAAATAGCAATATATAAAACCTTTTGGACTTTGTAAATAAAATATATAAAGATATAATAAAAAAGTACATTCTAAATATATTAAAATATGACTTAAAATACCCGTTTAGTACTAATTATGTTTTAATATATCTTATAGTTACCAAAATAAGTTATTTATATTACTCAATATCAGGGTTGGTTTATAAGGATTCTATTGAAGGACTCACTCCACATTAGTGGAAAAAGAAGATTGGAAAGCAAAAGTATAATTCAATTCTGGAAAACCACTCTTGATTGAACTAGACAGAATCGAAGCTTTGACATTATTTATATCAATTTGAATCAAACGGATGAAACCTGTAGTCCAAAAATAATTGGAATCTACTTTTTTTTAAATCTCGATGTTGACAATAATAATGATTAAATCATAGGACTACGTGCAGTGCATGAGATTGATATGTGTCCATAAGTTGTGTGTTTTAAAATCTTTTATTATAAAATACATTTAAACTTCCAATTTTAAAATAAACCACACATTAGAATATTTGAGTGTAATTTAAAATCAAAATTACAAAAAACGTTTCGTTATTATTATGTGTTACTACTAATTGTTCAGGATGTACACGTATGTACTAAATTACACTTATGAGATAGGAAAAAGGAAGGTTCGAATTAAAAGGAAGTGTACCAATTTTTTGCGTGAAAAAAGAGTGGAAGGCCTATTTTGGAAAAACTATCCTCAATACATCTGACCAGCATTCGAACCACGATTTCCCTGACATCGACTTAGTCAAACAAAAGAGTGACACCTTAGGCCATGTGGCCATCAAAAAAGGAAATACAAAACTCATTTTTAAACTGTTCTATTTTTTTAATGTATTTTACTTTCTAAATATTTATATTTAGATGATAAGCTACGTTTAAATTTTAAGATTGGCATATCAAGATAATAGCAATAATGGCCTTTATTTATATGTATGGGGAGTAGCTTTGTTATTTGTATTAGATTAAAATAATTTAATTAATAATATATCATCATTATATGATAATATATCAACTAGATAAAATTTATATTAATAAAAACTTAGTTATTATAATTAAATAAATACTAGTTTTTTTCTTTATAAAAACATATTTGGTCCTTGAATAGCATTGATTTAATTTGAAGTGATATTAATACATTTATTATTTTGTTTGTTTCTACATAGATTTATTATTATTATTATTATTATTATTTTAATTAGTGCTAGTGGGTTATTTTTGCATTCAATTAAATGATGTAGTTTGAATAAATTAAATACCTTAGTAGTAAAAATACGAGTTTTATTATTATATTTAAATATGTTTAAAGTGACCCTCTAGTGATTTTTGAAATTTAGCGATACTAAATTTATTTTTTCATATCATTAGATGCCTCTAAAAATTAATTGAATTGGTACTCTCAAAAAATATTTTAAAAAAATAATAATCTTCATCTGGATAAGTTTTTAAATTGTGTGCAATTAAAATCTATTTGAATTAGTCATTGCCTCAATTTTTTTTAAATTACATTCATTTAGAATATATTTCGAATTGCTTTCACCAGGCAATTTTTTATTTAATTGGATGTGTCTAGATACAATTTGGATTTACAAACGTACTCAAACAAAGATAGCACGTCAAAACTACACTATCCGTATTGAAAAATATATTGAATCATAACATATTATTATTTTAAGGTATAGTTATTTTAAATTTACTAAAATATGTTTAAATTAATAAAATCTCCTTACATTTGGACTTACAGAATTATTTAGAATGTATTCTAACTATCAGAATTCTGGTTTATGTATTTGTATTTAAAAACAAAAAAAAAATTGAGACCGCCTGCTATAAAATATGGGTAACCCTTTATATAATATAGCACACCGGCAGTGAGGGAGCGTACCGTAAAATATCTAAATTAAGCCTAATAAAGAACCATATGATACTCTTTTTCCCCCACCCAGATAAAATGAATGGATGAAAGAACAAAGGGTTTATCGAGATGGTGGAGGGCGGGGGGGAGAAAAAGAACGTCACAGATTGATTAAAGTTTTATTTGTGCGAAAGTTAATTGTCATTTTTATTTGGAGCAAAGTCCGTAAAATTAGAGAGAGGTGTTAAAAGTTTTGGAAACATTTTTCATCAGATCATCGATGGATTTATTCGTGAGTGCGCATGCGCAGTAATTTTACGGGATTTTATTAAAGTTGTTTGTGGTCTTATTCCAAAATATTACTTGAGGTGAAATCAGATAAGCGAGACATAAGTATTATTTTTGTTAGGGAAGTTTGACTCATTAATAAATTTATATTTAAATGGGATGACCTACTTAATTTTTTTTAAAGAAACCATTATATGAAAATCATCTTATGAAAAATTTTGGTATTTTAATAATCAAACTACCTCCATCGGCGGACATGTGAACTAAAGTTATAGCTAAGTCAATATGGTAATCTGGTAATATTGATGTTGGGATTCTAATCCCAATTGGGTCTACTGTTGTTTGTTTTTCCTAATTGATTTTCACTTATCTCCCTCTTCAAATAAAATAGCAATTACCTTAAATTATATATTTATTATAAATATACTTGTATTATTAGTGTAATTAAGCCTAGACGCAGATTTATGAATAACATTAGAGTGGATCTGAAAAAAAAAGTTATATTGAGGTGGACCGGATGAGCTAGCTCAAGACAGGGAGAGGTGACGTAATTTTTTAAGTGTGGCAATGAGCTTAAGAGTTCCTAATTCCTTAGATAAAGTAGGTAGGTCTTGTTAAATGTATGAAATATGTATCGGACCCACTTTGTTGACTGTATGGGCTAAGGCGCTATACTCGCAATATATTATATTGCTGATAAGGGGGATATCCTGGTTATATTCCAGTTGGGTGTACTGAGGCTGGTTTTCTTTAAATATATTCCCATTCTCTCTTTCATTCTCTCTCTTTCTCTCTCCCTCACTTATGTGTGTACACTTAATCTAAATTACAACTTCCTCATCCCTAACACAATAATGTAACTAGTATTTAAACGTATAGTCTGAAATAGTAGTAAAATGCAGTGCTAAAAATAAAAATTAATCTCCAATAAATTGAAGAATAAAGATAATTAAAATTTATCTTATAGTCCACATAGAAAGATATACCAATAATTAAGGCAAAAATCAGGTTAAACATTACATCAAAATAACAATTCTTTCACCAAGATATTGAGATTTTTTTTAAAAACCACTTAAATAAACATGATCATGGCCTATTTTATTTTTTATCATAGGCAATCTAGACAACTGAAAATGACACCTTGTAAAACGTGATCACTGATGAATGGAAGAATAAATATTGGCCAAAATGTTTATTCTTGGTCTAAGCAATATTAATAATATGTTTATTTTAAGAACATTGTAATAATTATCAACAATATTATTGCTTTGGTAGTAAAATTTGTTTTGTAAGCTTGAATAATCTTTGACATTATTTATTATTTTAATCTATTAGTTTTGGAGGAAATAAGTCGATTCATAATTGCTTTAAAAAACAACTCCTAGATACGTTCCCTTTGAACATGGAAAATAAAGCATTTCATAATCTTTAAATTTTCTAAATATTCTTATTTACCAAAAATTATCGATTCAATTGTATAAGATTGAAGAATATAGCACATTATACTTAAGAACAATCAACCAGCTGATAATAATTTATAGATATAGAATAATAAATAAGAAAGGCCTCATGTGTGGCAAACCAAAAACCGCCATTCATTATTTCTCAATCTGTGGCATTAGGAACACCAAATTCCATCAACGCACTTACAAAAGTACGCCAACTATTCCTCCTATCTTGAGCTTGTTCTATTTAGTTCTCCTCATTACAACCTATCTCTTTCAGGTCCATCCTAATGTATTCACAATTGTTTCTTCTCATTGGGTTTGACAGTCAAAACTCTTATATTGGCTATATAATATCCCATTTGCACTGCAAAACCTTCCCACCGTAGTATACGAGACTTGATTATCATAACCATGCCTTGTGGCAAGTACAGAGTATGTAAATAATCATTATGCAACCTCCTCCAATATTTTGTAGTCTTATCCCTTTTTACACTAAACATCTTCATAAGCACCTTGGTTTCGAACATCCTAAATAAGTTTTCGTCATAAGAGGTTAAGATATAATTTTAAATACCCATAAAGAACAACCAATAAAGTTAGTGTTTTGTATAGCCTCTTTAGAGTTTCACATTCCATAAAAGAAGGCAAGATGTCAACAGCTTACCGATATACCAGAAGTAATCGTATGCATTTCCTCAATATATTATTTTCCTAATTTTAAATCTAATATCAGAGCTGCTTGATAAAATGATTGTTCCTAAAATTTAATTTCATTAATCCTGTCAAACCAAATGTTATATTAGTACTCAATATGTATTATTGTTGTGATCAAATGCTTTGCTTTTTTCAGCGTTATTAATTATTAAACGTATAACTGTCTTAAATACGCCATTAAATTCTTTAGGCGAAATGATTCTATTAATTTATAGTAAATCACTTGATAGTTAAATTTTCTTTCATATTCCATACACTTTCTATTTTATATAGACTAAGTTAATCTGGCAATATTGATATTGGATTAATCTTAGATGATTTAGGACCTACCTACATCAACATCAGTGGTATAAAGGATGGTAGAACCACTGCTATAAATACCATTTTTAAAAATCAACACACAAGCCAAAGGACCGGACCCATAACATGCCTGCCACTGTAAGTCAACTCTATTTAATATAAAATATACATGTCAATCAGGGCAGATAGTAGTCTTAAATCTCTTGTCATCAAAAGTAAATGTTAGTTACTTGGATTTACTATTTGAAAATATTGGTAGTTTAGTTAAACTACCCGCTTTGGTTGACATGTGGAACAAATGCCAAACTCATCTAAGCAAGCTTTTTGGTACCCGAAAGTTTGAGGCTATAATCCCTGCCAGTTTTAATAAGGGTATTTTATCCTTGATGATTTCACATTATTCTTACACAAAACGAGGATACATTTATATAAAATTCCACTTAATTCATCCTTATTAATGTGATTCAATCAATATCATATAGCCTGAATTGGTGAAAATATAACGTGCTAAAAGTAAGTAAACTATTAACCTAAACTTATATATTTAATCCGTTTTTATAATAAATAATACGACTTACTGCTAAAAGCTTAACTACATAGTTAACTTAATATATCTCTAAAATACACATTGAGTTAATGATCTAACCTTAATGCAAGAGAAATAACTGAAATTCTTGCTACAACAAAGGAAGCTGTTTAGGAGAAGGTGGACATTTAATTAGTATGAAACAATAGTAAATTAATTAAAATTATAAATATATACTTCACTTTAAAATGGCTTTTATTGAAATATAAATTATCATGATTAATGAAGAACTTTGTGTAGGTTATACTATTCTACTAGAGGAACGAACTAAATTTTGTCAAATTTAAGCATTCTTGTAACATTGAAATACAATTTGTAAAAGCTTTTTAATAAAACCTTTTACTCTGTTTAACCATGCCATACGAACTATCTATTTTATTTCTAACAGGATAGTTTGTTGAAAGGTTTTCAGGCTTATGACATACTCTTGGTATTCTCTAATGCTTTATGTGTTGAAGAATATTTTATACATTCGTATATGAAAAGGCTGTTAAATTAAGCACAAATTTGCTACCTTACATGATAGCTGAAAGTAGAATCTACGTTTAACCTATTCGTTTATTACTTATTTTAAACTAAACATTTGTAGTAGTTGAGTTTGCCAAAGGAAAACACAATTTATCAAATTTACTTGTTTGACTAAGAGCTAGCTTAGAAATAGGTCCATTTATTAGCTTTCTAGATTTTAAAACTTAATGTCGTTATGATTGCAATCAATTGGTATTTGTTTTCTATACAAATATTTTCGTTTGTTCAGTTTTGATAGTACCATGCATAGCTATATATACATTTATAGGTCCAAACTTACGGTAACCTCTCCTACCAAACAGTTTTAAAATTTTACATTCTATTGTTGAGATCGTTTGTTCCGGGGATGTTCTGCAAAATGGTTTCGTTTGTTCCCCATTTGTTCATTTGTTCTAGCGCAATCGTGAACTGAACTTGTGGAAATGTTCTTACTCGTGAGGGGTTAACCTCAATGTAGAACCATCCCTACTCCCGATTAAAAAATATTTGTTTTTATAATTGGATGATTAAAATAAGCTGGTTCTTTGTTGCTTCCGGATAACTCAGCAAAAATGTTGGTCTGTTCTGTTTTAATACGTCCACAGGTGATATGTTTACATTGAAAAGTGGTAGAAGGGGGCAATCTATTTCATAGTAACCACCCAATTTTCAAAAATGTATATATTTATGGATGTGATAATCCATTCCTCATTTGACCCGAATTTATCCCCAAAAAGTTTCCTTTCTTACATATTTTTTCTTGAAAAGAGCGTTAAGTGAACTCATGACATGTTGTTTAATTTGGAGGATCAGACTTAATAATATAATCCCATTCCCTTAATCTTAAATCCAAAGTCTTAGGCTTGGAATAATTAGTTAGTTAACTCTTTTTTCAAAGTATCACCAAATTTATTAGAGCACCAAGAATTTAAATAAATCATATGGCGCAACACACAGACTTTCTCTCAATTTAATCCTAAAATAGAAATTTACTAAAAACTAATAAGTTTTGCAAAACGAAAAAAAAATATTCGCTACATTTTTGTAGAAATTTTAAAACATATATCATAAGTGAAATAATATATATTGTTAATTAATTACTCTATTGCATTAGGCCCCAGTAATAATGTTTCATAAAAATTGAGAAAAGATAGAAATCTTGGTCTACCAAAGATAATGAGAATAAAATTATATTTCAAAGACCTGAATCAAAAAGAATATTTCTTATAGTTCAGAAACAGTTGGTTCTATAAATACATATTTAATTTAAAATATTTTTTTCTAACTACTTTACAATGATTAGTTATTTCATATATATATCAGATGTTTGCGGAAAAATAATGAAAATTGGAAAATCTCCCCATATGAACTACCCTAAAAGTCTTTTTCATAAGAGTAAGAGAATTGCCATCTTGTTTATAATGATAAACGGTCTCAAGATATAAAATTTTATAAAATCGTTTGAGAAAATTGTGAGAAAATCGATTTTTTTTTCTGTTTTTGCCCATCAGTAAACTACCATTAGTTAAGAGTCAGATGGCTGATTCCAAAAATCCTTTGGGGAGAAAATTATGAAAGCACCAGATACCAAGAATTAGCCCAATCGATAAAATCCTTTCGGCTCTAGACCAAGGTACAAACAGACAGAGAAATGTAATTGCGAGAACAATTTTGTTTTTGTTTTAGGGGGTTATGAAACGCCGACCTTTATCAAAATTTGAGTTAGATTTTTTGACGATCACAATACTTTCTCTCCAAGATGTCGAGAGAAAGTAAAAATATGTTTGAAATTTTAAACATTAGTACAGGATATCATATTATAAATAAGCCACTATAAGCTATAAATCAAAACAAGACTTTCATTAACTATAGCTATTATTCATCATGTCCATCATAAGCCATTACATCGAGAGCAAAACAGTTATTTATACAAATACCTACAGAATTATTTTATTTGTAAAGTAAGTCTTTCGTTGATAATGTATTTGTCAGGAAGCTTTATTTTACATTTTGTAGCATAAGCAAGTAATTATGGCGATTAAAGAAATGTTCAACGATGTAGTATTTTTAGAATTATTTATTCTTAGTATCCGAATATCTTTAAGCTTGTTGGTAAATACCTATTATTTTCTTTTAACGAGTTCCATTAGTGGAGGAAATACGTTTCAACTTTAAATGCCACAAAACTGCTTTTCATTAGTAAAGAATTCCCCAACCTAATATTTATTTATATACATATATATAGTTATACATACCATTCATCGTTTGAACCGTTTAAACCTTTTGAACTATTTTTATTTATTTTACTGTGAATTTTAACGAAGCTACGTCTACATAAATATAAATATTAAACCAATTTTTATGCGCGTTGTCCCTTAAACCCCCTCCATCTCTGTCCCCTATTTTTTACCATTTACACCGCCACCCTAATGGACACAGTATTGAATCATCCCCTAATTCTATTCCAGCTCACACTATATTTTGTCCCAGACATTCTCTCTCTCCCCTTTTCTACCCCTCTCCACCTCATTTCTATTTCACCTTACCATCTTTCATTTTTACTTTCCCTTTTAACTCGTCCCTTCATTTGCATCTCATGCTCGGTTTCGTAGGTGTAACCCCAACACAGTCAATTCAATTCGCGCAACTGGATGAGTAAGAGTAGAAGGCAGGTGGACGTACGCGTAAATTAAAATAAAAAAAGAGGAGGAAAGAATCCACGCACTGTAAAAAAAAAAGGAAAATTAAAAGAGAAAAACGAATGAATATGAGTTCCTTTTCGCTTAGAAGTTCCTATATGAACCTTATTGCATAATTGATTCACACAAAATTGGATTGCATAAATTGGACAAAACAGAATAAAAATTATTTTTGATATGACATTGATGTATATGTTGGAAAAAAGCTATTTATAATCAAATAACAATTAAAACTGTAAAAAAAAAATACTTTATTAATTTTTTTTCATAGTTTACTTTATATGGAAATTGATTTATTTGTTTAAAATAAATAAACTCATCCATATTTTTTCTTGAGATCATTTAGTGCTATTGTCATTTAATTAATGGTTATTCCAGAGATAAGTAAAAATTTAGGTACTCACTTTGGTGGGTTTTTTTAATGGTTTCTTATAAATTATCCACATAAATCGGAGTAAATTTACTCTGAAATATATTTTCGTTGTCTGTCATCAATCAGCCACCCAAAAAATATTTGTTTGCTTGAACTCCAATAATTATAATCAATATTTCAGCCAATAAAATATTTATACTTTGTGTCATAATATATAATGAAAACATTTGGCAATCAAGTATTCCTCATTAAATTTATATGAGGGTTAAGCAAAAATAAGGTTTATCTATATATTAATTTACTCTTACTTTTTCGAAACAGACAAATGTAATAAATATTTCTATGCTAAAATTTGACTATGACAATTTAAAAGAGCGTTTGTGAATTTTTATATAACTACTTGTATCCTAACAGTTAATAGTAACCTAATAAAATATTTTAAGGGTTTTCATAGAATTGCAGATTAATTAATATAAAATACATGCTATATCTACAGATTAATAACCCAAATCTATATAAAATACTTTTATTTACAAATATTTAAAAAAAGAAACATTTTATGTTTACAGTCCGTAAACATAAAATTAGATTTTAATCAAACGTTACAAAATGTTTGACAATACTTCACAATATAAAGATTAATATTATTTAAGATTATTTTGTCAGGAATTTAGTTAAATTATGCATAAATACATACATACATACATACATACATACATAGATACATACATACATACACACAAACATACACACATACACACATACATACACACATAAATTCACAAATACATTCAAAAACACATACCTTCACACACACACACACACACACACACACACATACATACATACATGAAATCATGCATACATATATACATGCATGCATACATACATACATACATCCATGAATTCATAGATACATACATATATACATACATACATGCATAAATACATACATACACACATACGTACATACATATATACATACATACATACACAGTTCATACATAATGTCTAAGAGCTATAACTACCATATATATATATAAATATATATATATATATATATATATATGAATGAAGGAGGCTGGGACACCTTTATCTGAAATTGAACCAAAATAAAAATTATATTTAAACTCAGGATGCTTGTTATCGCCGTTTCTTACTACCTGTTGAAGTTATACTTAAATATTATAATTAACTCTAATTCAATACGTATTAAGAAAGAAGCATTTTAGAAGTAATCTGCTTCTATTTGCGTGGAAGATGAGTGTTAAACCATCTGAGGAATACTATCCTCAATAGACTTGACCGGTTTTAATACCTGATGATCCTCATCTTCAGCAAGCTAGTCTAACACGATTGTGACGCCACTAAAGCGGACTACATGATGATTAAAGTTTCTGTAAAATTTACCCGCCTCGGTGGCGTATTTAGCAAATGCCTAAGTTTCATGTTGGGCTAGACTGCCGAGTACAGAGAAATTGAGGTTTGAATCTTGGTTGGGTGAAATAGGGTGGTTTTCCCATAATGGTTTTCCTTTCTTCCTTCACGCAAATGCGTGTTCACTTCCTCTATATTCATCCTTACCAATTCCTAACCAATTAGAGTAATCAGTATTTAAGCGTATAACGCTAATGGGTAGTTAGACGTGGTAATAAGTATTATTCTGTAAGATTTTAATTCATTCCTTCTGAATTGTATAATAATATCACCGTATAAAAATTATGTTAAATCATTTGAAGTTGAGAGAAGTGTTATTTCAATTTTTGTTTCGTGTGAAATAGATTTTACTTTGATCCGTATGAGTATTAAAATTAATATTTTAATAAAAATCTATAAATTCCTTATTTCAAAAATGAAACTATTATTCTTCGATTACACGGCTATACAGATATTTTGGAATCAACATTTTCAAATATATTTACTTATTTATTTCCACTGGAATGTATTTTAGTATGTATCACTTTTAGTAAGATTTTATGATAATTTGTATTAAAATGATACACTGTAGGACTAATATATTTAAAAGTTACTTTGAAATTTTAAATATCTATTTGAAAATTATATTTGTTATGATAGTATTATTGACATAGAATTGAAAATTTATGTTAACTTTTATAATTTTATTTCACTACTAATATATATTACTAATTATTAAATAGTATTTAGAAAAAAAAAATTGATTAGCAAATAAGTAAAATATATTTTCAGATAGCAACGTTGTGAGACAATATGTATTGTAATAAACATATATAGGTTTATTGTTGTGAATGCAAACTATATATTAGGCCATTTAATAATAGCTATATCACATCTACAACAACTTTGCTGTCAGTATTTTATTTAAATAAAATTAATGTATTGAACTATATATTAACATTCCATTTCCTTCCTTATTTTAATACGTAAATCAAGACATGAGTGAAATGTACGGGCAATATTTATATGAAAGAGAATGTAACATTTCCGACCACGTACTGCTCGTAGCGTATATTCAAAAAGGATGAGAAGGGGGTGTAGGGTGAAGAGGCGGTACTCACATACCCTCCATCAATATAATACTGGCACAGCTAAAGGGTCATACGTGGATCGTAGAGTTTGACGTATGCTTTAAACTAAAGCAGTAAATATCTCACCCCCACTTTTTTTTATCAACTCCCTCCCTACTTCTACACCCCTCGTGCTCTATATGTGACCTAGGGGCATACCCAGACGTCAATCTATAGGGACTTCACTTGATGGATGTCGTCGAAATTCTCCCTCTCTTTCGTTGCCACCCATACATATTTTCCTTTGGTACCAGATCAAAAGACATTGCGCATGAGGCATTGAATGTCTGCTACGGTGAGAACAGAATCATTACTAATTATTTATAGACTTTTTTTTATTTCAGAGTTCTAAATAAAATAGAAGAATGTTAACAGGCAAAATATCAAAATAATTATCATGACTTGTTGAGTATCAATCCCTTGTTAAGTTATAATATTATTCACTCATTTATTTACACTAACAGGGATTGGGTGATTAAGGTAGAATAATGTAGAATATAATATTTAGCACCGCGTCTTACTACCCGTTCGGGTTATACGCTTTGTGCTAATAACCCTAATGGATTAGGAATTGGGAAAGATGAATTAGAGTAAGAGAACCCGCATTTGCGTGGAAAACCATTTAAGAAAAAAAACCAATTCACCCGACCGAGATTCGAACCTCGATCTCCCCGTCCTCAGCAGTCGAGCTTTAACACGACAAGCACGTTAGCCAACTACGCCACCGAGGCGGGTAATATGTTATAAGAAATCTAAATGTGTGAATATAAAAGAAGCAACAATTTAGGGAAATTCACTCTCAGTACATTTGCTTCGGATTAAATTCCCCGCCTTCCTGTCAACAACACACTAAAATTTATGAACTTGACGTATAGTCCACCTGTCCACCGGTACATAAAGACAGAAAACGAATCGTTTTGTATATGTCTTCTTTTTTACACCTAGTTTTACTTCTCCATCGTGTTGTATATACAGGTAATAGCTACGACAATTTGTTTTGGAATAAGTTTAGGTTTAGATAAGAGTATGTGTAGCCTCATTTGAATGGAGGAAAAGTGGTAAAACATTTAGGAAAAAAGTCTCAGTACACTTGATGGTGAATTAAACAACAATATTCCTGTAATCGGAATTCCACTAAATTGTAAGAGTGATGCTTCATACCATGTGATCATCGAATCTGGCTACTTTAGTTTTCTATGGTTTGTATTAATATATTTGTAGGCTATAAAGTAAGGTTATCAATTACCTATTCTAAAAGGTTAAGGCTGAGAGGATAGTTTAATAGAAGATAATCAACCCTTATTTAACAGTGAAAAATCCAATGTTGAAAACTGTATCAAATGAATCTCTATGGGATTCAGTTTAGGGTCAAAGGCAGATATTATCATTCGAGATCACTGGCATTGAGCCAAAAAGATACACAGTACAGTCCAAATTACAAATGACAAAAACATTTTTGATATTGTTAAAAGTTTGTAAAATTATATTCATAAACGTAATTACATGATAGCTACAACTGTCCCTTTGTGTGGATTGTATGAATATCTAGAATTATGACAAGTAATATATATTATTTAAATTTAAAAATGACACTTGGACAAAGGAATTGAACCCAGGACATTTTTCTAAGTATGTCAATGTTCTTCCAGTAGTTTTCCTGGGCTCAGGATTGTTATTCACTCATATTTTAAGGCAGATCATGTGATTGACGTGCAAAAATTGTCAGATACATATTATTGCTCAATTTAAGTTCGCAAGCTCTTAGATAACGCAGCCACCTTCAACTTGGAAGGGTTTTATGCTGCCATTAATACTATGATATATCTACTAATGCTCATATATTATGTATTAAATAGCATACATACATAATCAATCACGCAGTTCCCATACGGGGTGAGCAAAAAAACTGTGCAATGTGTCTATAGCTAAGAAAAAACTCTGTACTTCCTTTCTGACTACCATCACCACACTTCCATATTTTTTACTATTCACTTCAACAACAACCATACACCAAGGCATCCATGCTCGTTCTTTTATTATTCAAACTTTTAAAAGTTTATCTCCTTCGCACATCAATCTACATCATTTAACCACGTGTTACATAGTATATACCTCTATTTCAATCCACACACTCTACCTTCATGAATGTATTGTATAGCCGCATATAAATAACATTAAAATGTATTCGATTATTAACTTTACCAAATGGGTTGTTAAACTTGTACTAAAGTAAAATGCTTCCAGTATTACAACTAACGTTTTTTTTCTTCAAATGTTCCTTTCTACAAGATTCCTACTATATTTATCTTCCCGGAACAGATAGAGTTATTTGAGTGGGTCGGAGTTTTTGAATGAAGATCTGAATGTAAATCAGGCATAAGTAGTGCGAAGTTTGTATACTGTATGTGGTATTAGATCTTTTTGCGCGCATTTACCACTGTAATTTGAAATATAGATTGTATCGGTTTTCTAGATAATTTTTAGAATTTGTATTTTTACTAAAAATTATAAATTTTTTCTTTGATCATCCAACTTAATATTTATATAAAAAAATAAATCGAAAGGCTATCAAAAGCTTAATATAAAGAGGTAGTTGAATAATATTAATTGAAATATTTTATAATTTTAATGATTTGCAACCTATGTGTTGATATTCATTAAAGAGGCAGAGATTGTAAAAGTTAATTTTGAAAAATGGCTTTAAATAAAGAGGGTTGTTAATCCTTTGTGAATAATCATAATTGTAAAAGTATATACAGTGCATCAGGTCTGAATTTTAATCATGACAGCCCTCTCAACATTGAGCATATGATATTCAACATAACTGCCTTAGACGATGTAGTCACTGGAATGGAGAGAAGTGAATTCTTGTCACACACCAACCATAAGAGCAGATGTATTTTATTTGAAGATTTTTTGACCATTTTTTCTAGATAACTATTAACTAATTTTATAGAAATTCTCCAGACTGTTGGTCAAGACATAGCAATCTAAGATGCTAAGATCACGATAAAAAAAAATTGTTGTTGAAGGGAAAGTTGGAATTAGAATCTCAGTCTAATGCACTGAGAATGGTTTTCTGATTTTAGTTTTATAATTCAATTAAATACTAATATTCCTTTAGCTTGGTAAAACTCTTATACCGTCTTCTAAAACCACATTAATAGCTTCGCACCCCTTTGTTTAATAACCCATTTTGTAAAAATAACCATGGACCAATGCTTATTTTATTTTGTTGAAACAGTCATTTTTATTAATTTTTATTTCTAACCATCCTAACTGATTATTATATAGTTCTCAATTATTTGTGGATACACAGGGAATTAACTTTCCATTATACTTGTCAATAAATTCTAAAGTAAGGACCAAAGTGTTTTACCTGTATAGGGGTATCCCTGACAAATCTTTGAACCATAGAACCATGTTGACCCTATCTCCTGGGTCCGGGGTCAGGTCACAGGGTAGCTCAGCATCTTTCCCAATGACTGCCCAGATCACTTGGGCCGGAACTGAAACATTAATCGTTAGTCGTTATAAGGATGAGTACTAACCATTAGAAGAGGCGTGTATTCAATGATATCGATTTCCAATTTAATTATTTAATTTTCAGTTTTTAATTTGTTGATTTGAAACGAATAATATAAGTTACAATATCAGATTAGCTCGATGTGTTCTATTATGTTAAAATCATGCCTAAATTATTATATTTAAGTGATTTTTCTTGGTCTATTTTAAACAACTCTATATTAGATAATCAACCCAGATTCTAGGTAAGGCACCACATTCATTTTCAAAAAAACAAGTTTGCCACGACTTAAAGAGTAGTTTGAAATTAAGCTAAGGATCTTTGGTAAGCATTTCTTTGGGTAGTTTTTTTGTTAAATAATTAAATTTGGATCAGAGCCTTTCGAGATTACTTGTTATATGATCTATCCTAAGATTTTTATACAAAAATTGTTCACATAATCTTTACTATGCTTGATTCCAATAGACTTAATAAAATAAATAGCTCCCTCCTGCAATTTTAAATTTACTAAAATTATTTAAAACTTACTTTTGAATTTAGTTTGTTCTACTATTTTAACTCTTAGGCCCACCAGCACCTGATATATCATTTTACTAAATTACGAAAATTCTGGAAGTTTATATATAGATAAAATATTGTATGAATTAAATGTACAATATTGTATATGAATATAGATATGTTCTATGTTAATCTGCAAATCATTTCAATTTTTTTTAAATGTGTAGGTAGTAAAAAGGTTTCATTTTATTCTCTTTGTTATATCTCAATTTATTTTTGTCTTCTAGTTATTTCCTGGGAATGGTTGGACTACGGTTTAATAAATAGTCGCACACAATTCCCATAGTCACTGCCTTTTGTGAAAAGAATGAAGAAAACCTTATTTCAAAAGCTAAATTTAATAACCCCCGTGTGCAGTAAAAGTTATGTGTAGAATCTCTTATCTCTTTTATATTCGTTATAATTGCGAATTCATATGCGTGGAAGGAAGATGGAGGGGTGGGTGAGTATAACCGATGGAAAGTTCTAGGAGGGTGGTTTGCTCCCTTAGTCAGTTGTGGTGCTCCCAGGTCTGTTGTCAATGGTTTTTTTTAAATGAAAAGTTTATTTAAAGCTAGTTTTTGTTATTAACAATATTAATGCATTTTAATGCTTAATTATATCGAGTTTTGGTATACAAAATATTTAATATAGGTTAAATATTGTAATATTTTTTTTACAATGAGAAAAAATATGTATTTAAACTATATTCATTTATACGAAATTATCTATTTGTTTAAAGCTACTCATAAAATATATGCGTGTTAAGGTGGAAGTGTATGGAAAAATACAAAGGGGAGTTTTTATATAAAATATTAATTTCGATAAAATATACCATTTTCATTATTATTCAGAACACTTCGGACATGACCAGTACTTCCACGTAGTAAACTTAGGGTCGGTAACGCCAAATGTTGGCGCTACGAGACGTCAAAGTTAGCGCTGTATGCACCTTGGGGGTAGGCAACACATGTAGCAACGCCACGTCAAACCAACACAGGCATACCCACCACCCTATCCTTGACACACACGCTAAGACCAGCGTAGCACATCCACCTCTACTACCTCAGGCGAGATACCTTTGTCCTAAAAACAAAATCTGCCTTGTTTCGAACCAACATCCATATCTTTTAAAAAATCAGCCATTTACTATGGGGAAATTTTTGCCTAGCAATTCAATGCTTGTTACTAGTCATAATAATCCATACTCCAATTTCTGCTGAAGATTGATATAGCCTATCTCCCTTGTGCATATAGCAGTAAATTGGTTGTCTTGTAGTGCAGAAATATTTTTATTGCTCTCAACAATTCTTAAATATCTGTAAAAAGCTACCTATAATAATTGAATGTTAAAATTAATCTTAATTTTAAAATATTCTAATAAAATTCTAATATGCTCATGTCAAATATCCAAGAACTGTTGATATTACCTACTGTGGAAATCTAAACTTTATGTTTCTACTGGAGCAATAGTAAATTTATTTTTGTGAAAATAATTTTTTAATATGAAAATTG
>CABEEJ010000385.1:24598-35006 GCA_901482245.1 Timema douglasi | reverse complement strand
AAAAAAAACCTAACATTTCTCACGTCTCTTTTCATTCCACATCAAGGTGAAACGCGAGAAAAAGACAGTGTTTTTGAAGATTTTAGGGTAAAATATTTGTTTAGCCTATATAAATAAAAATTGTTTAGTACAAATATGGAATTTTATTTTTTCTGTATGATGACCTTACGATTTCTTGAATATTTGTCAAGGGTGCTCTACAATTTAATGGTTACATTTTATCTTCATTTAAAATATTTTTAGATACTGCCACCATGATAATGATGTATATTCAGGAACTGTTGATGTCAACACGTTAAGAAAATTAAACCTTATGTTTTTACTGTAGCGATATTTCATTTATTTTGGGCAAAATATTTTTCCATGAAAACTGCAAAAATATTGGCCATTTCTCGTTTCCCCTTCCACCCTATCTTAGATATATACGCATATTTGTTTAATGGGATTACATCCATTTAAAATTAATCTATTATTAATATTTAAATATTTACATGCATTATGTAGACACGTGGCTAAGTGTAAGTAAAGACGTTGGTCTCAACTCAAATTAAGTAAATACTAAATTATCATCTTTTATTTTTTGCGTGCACTTTATTTTAATACCGATCCAAGATATTTAAAAAAATCACTAATAATACAGGGTTGAGGCTAGTATAATTTAGAGGAGGAATGTCCTTTTAAAAACACTATAACTTTTTGTCACTGCTAAATAATACAATAATATAATATGAGATTGATATCTTGGCTTGCGTTTCCATTGGTGCGAGCTCCCCTTATATTACCCTTTAGGCTTAGACACATATTTGTAATATTAGATATTATATTAAATAAAACTGCCCCAAATATTTTGGTAAATTAATATCATTATAATTAATATTTTAGTATTTAATTATACTTTAAATTATTTGAGTGGGAAATATTTATATAATAACTTAAAGTCAATGTTATTGTTTGGAAAAACTTTAGGTCAAAACTCGTCTAATTTTCAATGTCTAATTTTTAATAAATAGTGAGGGTTTATTTTTCACAATAAAATAATAATGTAAACCTATTTGCTTAAAGCCAACATTTTGTACAGGATACTGTAAGAGAATAATTATCTATCCAAATTTATTCAACAACCTACTAATTGATAATTCAAGAATAGCCAAGATGGATAAATGTAACTCCCCAAAAAATTTTTAATGTTTCCTTTCTGCAAATAGTAATTCTTTTTCTTTTCAACTGTCAAAAACGACACACACTGAAAACATACTTGAGTATTCTGAATCTGTGATGTTATGAAAAATTCATAACACATCAGTTTTGTATATGACTATAGATATAATAACTATTTAACTGTAAAATGAACATTTTTTGAAATAAAAAATTAAGATCATATGTAATATATAAATAAATTATAGTTAACTATATATATATATATTATTTCCTTATTTTTCTTTCTATTATATATAATTTTATAATATTCTAATATATATTTATATCATAAGTTCACCTTTTTGTTCATTCTTTCAAAAAAATATCTTAAATACAAAGCATTATAATATATAGATTGAAATCCTAATTCTTAAAATGTATATTTTGAATTAAGAAATAAAAGTTAAAATATTATTTGTGTTTGGTAAATGACTCAGCTAAATATAAGTGTATAATATAATATAATAAAATATTAAATAATATAAAAACTGCAAGTTTTTATCCTCGCCTTGCGACGTTCATGACAGACTATACGTGTAACAAGCCTGTTAAGCGTGCTAGGCTAAGTATCAGGGGCTCCACCTGGGGAAAAGCCCTTGTAAGAGTGAGTCTTCCTAGCGGCTCTGAAACCCGGCGAACGTTAATTATAAGCTTAACACTATAATAACAAGGCTCCGGCTTTATTTGAATTACACACTTCCTTACGCTCTGCCAGTGACGTCATATATTTCATGTAAGTGACGTCACATGGCAACAAAACTAAAGGGTTAGACAGTGAAGATGCTTAGAGGGGAAGTTTTAAACAATTATTTAGAGAGGAAAAATATTTTCTATTAAAAGTAAAACTATAGCTCAGCTTTTTTTTAAATTCTTCTTTTAATAAAAAATATTAATATTTTCGGTTGTTCAATATGTCCTTGCTACATAACGTGATTTTAAATGACATGACAATGTCAGTTCATTGAATAAATGGATAATAATAAAAGTAATTTTAAATTAGCATTACATGTAAATATTTTAAATAAAATTACTATCTGTTATATATCCATACAATATTTTAACGAACAAATGTATAGGTTAAATAGCTGAAATTTCGATTATATTGTTAATAACTAGTTTATAGGTCTGTAAAAGACAGGTTTATTATAATATTCACCGACATAACTAAAGCTAACTTTCAATATGAAAAGCACATATAACATTATGATTTGTTTTTTAAAAATAATTATTTCTTTTATTGAATTAAATTAATTAAGATTAATAACAGTGAGAGTAAACAAAATCAGTTTTAGATTTAATAAACTAACTATAAAATATTTTACGAAAAAGACACGTAAAGTTGTCATAGCTAAATACGAACAAGGGGAAATTGATATTATCCCTGTTCAAGGATTGGCCTTGTAACCAATCAATAGTAACTGAGAACACCAATTCAATTGGGAGCTAGCTACGTCCCAAAATATAGACTATACAAGGGTCTACAGGTGCCAAATATATTATGTTCCAAAACATATCTACCTTGAGCTAAAATTGTTAAAATATTTGTATGGATTATATTTTCATCCAATTTAGATACAGATGAACAAGTTCTATTTAATAGGCCCTTTTTAGTATTTAAAAAAACCAAGAGTGTAATTAATAAACACACTGTTTTTAGGTTTAACTTGTGTGGTGGAACTCCCAAGGCTGTGCAAAGGTCAAAATTCTACTGTATAATCATATTTTTCTCGCATATACTTACATTTGACTGAGTTCACACCAATCGATTATTGGAATCCTTACTGTAAAATACTAAATTATTCCCGAGTTTCTTAGCATATTCGTCAATTCGTGGACACAGTGTGGTCATTCAAAATATGAGTTGGGGTCAGCCTATTTCCAAATGTTTCGGGAACTATCAAGCAGTGTGTCAATATTTTCTCTGACATTCCATATGCATTTTATTTCAAACTGTAAATTCTCAGTTTTCCATTCCATAATTTCATTAGTCAATAATAAAATTTACTGTCAATATCCTATGCATTATTGTTTATCATAAGAATTTAAAACTCCTTCAACAACTGAGAGTATTTAATACTTGTATGTACGATTGCTATTATATATGAACGCGGAAGAATTAATAAACCTTTCTCCCAGATGTGAAATTATGATTCAATATGGTATATTCTTCAGAAAATTATCGACTGCTTGTATTTCATTGCTTGAAGCCATGGTTGACTAATCCTATATTAGCAGTTTGGCCACAGATAAAGGCTGCAGCTTTCAATGTCATCCTCACTCAAGATTTTGTACAACGTAAATTTCGTAGTTTTGCAAATTATTTCATGACAAAAATATCTTGGATAATTTTCTCTAAGGCTTTATGGAGCTTTATTCAAGTTAAATTCTTCCAACTTAACTCCGTCGAGGATCAGTTGGTTCTGTAAATATCAGAGAACCATAATTTCACAGTCATCATAATTATTATATTATATTATTATAACATTTCTTTGGCAAATGTATTTGTAGATATTATCAAATAAAGTATAATTCCAGCTCCTTTGGTTCGGCTGATGAACAAATAAAGGAAAAGATCTGCCTGAAAGGATCGGGCCTCTTTACTTAAACGGCTTATTCCTGTCAATGTATCTTCCCACACTCTTTCATTTTCAAAATATATTCTAACTAGAGTGGTAATTGATTTGTCTGAATACGTATGTTCAGTACATAAATTTAATCTCAAATTGACTTATTATGTTTAACGCTACTTGTGCTATTATTATTATTATTGTTATTATTATTATTCCAAAGAAATACTTTTCTATTTACTTATATGAATACAAATCAACAAACAAATCTATAAAACAGGCAGATGTATTATAATTTGCATTTTCTCTTTAAATTTAAAGCTGTATTTTCAACTTTAGTAACTTATTGCTTACAAATTCAATTAACATGTTGATTAATTGAAATTAATATGAAAAAAAGATTTCTTTTGCTTTGTTATAAGCTCTCATGTTTCAAATTATTTCGCACCTTTTGTGTGGTTCGTATACAATTTCATCAAATTTCAGGTTTCTAGCGCAATGAGAAATAATAAAAGTCCTCAGGATAGAAGTTTATATCTTCGTAATTCATTAGACTTTTATTAATATAGATATTTACATTGTACAAATATAACCATAAAGAACATATATTTATATTTATAAATGATATCTATTTATAACATCTTGGGAATCGTTTGGGTAAAGCTCATACAATATTAATTATGCTTTTAGATTATGAATGGTATAGTATAATATTAGAAGCGTTTTATCTACAGTTGCATAGATAAATATTGAGGAAATAGATAAATATAACTAGCTCATTAGACCTTAGTGTTATTTTAACACGAGAAACACCGTCCTGAAAAGTCCAAACCAGTAGTAAAGTTACGCAATAGACCATGTGACTACTGAATTAGATCAACTATTATTTTAATGCTTATTTATTCTAGAAGTTCCTATATTCCTTGGACAGTTATAACTTTAATTAGGCTTGTATTATTTAACTAAAGGAAAAAGCATTTGAAATACATATTTAAAAAATATTTCAGGATAAGTCTTAATATAAACTAAGAAAGTAATGTTTAAAAATACATTTGTCTGCACTGTCAGAAATCGAATGTATTGCTAAACAAAATTAATTAATGACGGATATAAAATCAACAATATAACCATTTAAGAAATAATGGTTAAACACTGGATTCTTAGTATACCTCTCCCAACATCTCTTTAAATAATATTATCGCGTGATAAAAGTTGCCGGATGATTATACCAAATTGAAAATGAGGACAAACCGATTGGTAAACCTAATTTCAAAAAATTTATAAACATGTAAAGTTATAAAAAATTATATATATGCACGACTAGTTTCATAAAAGTTTGATTTATTTTTCAAATTACATATATTAGAGGATTATAATATAGTATGTTAAAATAAATTTGATATTTGTATTAAAAACATCAAAAAATATGTAATGACACTAGTAATATTTTAATTTCCCTGTAAAATTCAAAAATTTTTAAACTGCATTGAACGTCAAAAAATATTGATAAAAATATATGTGTTAAATAAATTACATAGTACTAATATGTATGATTATTTGTATGATAGATTTACATCAATCTAAAAAAAAATTAATTTATTATTCAAATTCTAAATTTATTAAACGTTGTAGATAATATAAGTACAGTGATTGTGATTAGGGGGTAATCAAAAGTAAAACATGATAAGTAATTATGAAATTGATTATTATAAGAATACTTAGTTGTTTAATATTTTAACATTCAGTAATATTTAGTCCTGTTTTTATAATATATGGAAAGCACATTAACATGTGTTTATATTTGACAAATAGAATAGTGCTATTATAAATTTGAATTTTAAATATTTACGTTAAAAATATTGTATGGAAACGAGAAAAAAAATAACATTTCGTAAATGTCTATATAAGAATGAGCTTTTCTTGCGTTCCCGTGATTCTTAGGAGAAAGATTTATAATCATCAATGATATTGACATCAATATGTTTAGGATGGTGACGTTTTTCTAGTCTACCTCTGAACCATAAATAGTAATTTTTCGCAAAATCATCTCTCTACCTATGTGACTATGAATAGGCCTAAATCAGTTTTGAGTTTGAGCTGCAGCTTGTTGCTTAGGGTGTACACAATATTCTCCAGGTAGAAATTGAAAATACTGATCTACCCTAAAAATTAAGACTAGTATACAAAAAGGTCAAAATGAAAAGAAACAATTTTCTCGGAATTGGTTCTAATTTTTTTAAATTAAAATCCAAATTTAGGTATAACTTAAGATTAAAAAATAAATGGTATATCTCACTTTCCCGAGAAAATTGTGTAAAGGACAATCAATTTATATTGGAGGATATCTCCAATGTAGGCTAATATTTTTTTTTTCGTTTATATTTACAATAATTTAAAATATGGAAATGTAGCAAATATTTAGGCCTATCAAAAGTTATAACTTGTATATAAAATAATTTTTAAAACTCTTTGTTTCTAGGATAAATGTATATAATATTTTAAAATGGATTTGTGGATAGGGCTAGTTGAAAATTTACATAACAAAGACTCCCGTCCCCGTATAACCGATAAAATATTTTTTTTTTTACAAAAAACTCAAAACGGGGAAATGAATGTGATTTCTAATAATTTACAAATTTAATGCAAAAACACCGTAGCGCCAAGCTGGTGGTAACCAAACCATTTAAAATACATCGTCTGGCAAAGAGCAATGAACTATATATTATTTGGCGAATCTTGAGGATATTAACTCTTAGGTTTTTGTAATTATGAATATTGTTTCATGTTTGCTCATTGGTTGGATATAATGTTTTATTTACCTTTGAATAACATATTGGAGATAGGAAGTATTGTGATCGAAAATAAATTGAATTCAAGTTGATGATGGATGTCAAAGTTTAACGACTCCCTTAACCCGATCCCGAAAACATTTTACTGACTAAGCTAAAACTTGCTATCTATGTTTTCAATAAGGTTACCTAAAGTGAGTTTAGTAATAAAAAAATATATACCCCTAAAATTAAGAGTAGTTTGCCTATGAGCATAAAAATTATAAAGAGATTTTCTCAAATTAGGCTTTAATGATTTTGATTAAATTTAATATCTAATCATGTTTTGAATTTTAAAAAAGTGGACTTCATTTTACTAGGAAATAACCTAAAGGTTACTTTAATATTAAAATTATCTCCCCATTTTCCAGACCCCTGTTTACTTAACATTTAAAATTATTGGTCTTACAAAAATCTATTGAAAGGAAGCTTTTAATATTTAATATTACTACAACTTTTTAATGATTAATTATTTGAGTTATCAAAAATCTGATGGTATATTTACGAAATTAGAGATATCCACTTAAGTAGAGTAGTCTATAAGGTATCTTGCAGAAAAATGAAATACGCAATTTTATTCAAGCTTTTGTTATTAACATTATCTAGAAACGAGTTTAATTAAAATTGTTAGAGTTGATTCTGAGAAATAATTTGATTTTTATTCTTGCTTCGGGTAACGTATGGTCTAAGGCATTACTCTGGCAGTGGATGAAACCACCGATGACGGGGATACTAAGGTTTTAATCTCGTTTGGGTACACCGAGGATAATTTTTCAAAATAGTTTTACAATCTTTCTCCACGCAATTGCGCGTACACATTCTCCAAATATAAACTTTTAATCCCTAAAATGATCAGCAATACTAGTATAAGAGCGTATAGCTATAACGGGTAGTAATACACGGTGGTAAATAAATAAATAACCTTTAGTTTTAAGATAAAATAAAAACATTTATATAAAATTCCAAAAAGACCATCTGGGGAATCTTATAAAAACTATAAATACCTATTTTTAGAATGATTGGTAATATAGTTTAAGCTCCAGGCATAGATATAGACAGACGGTCTCCCGTAAACCACTTTTTTGCGTTCATGTAGTGATAAAATGTTGACATTCATTAAAATCCCTAATTTTATTTTTATTGATGATCAACAAAATGTAATTTTATCCCTCCGAAGGAATGAGAAAGTAAAAAAATGCTATACAAAATATAATACGATTGTAGATATAATAAAATAATAAACTATGTATTTATGATCATTCAGAAGTTATTTAGTTTAAATGATAATCTGAATTGTTATATCTGATAGGTGTGTCATACTCTGGACTTCTAAACTAACAATATGGTAATTTGTTATATGAGGCAATATTGATTCACCCTTCTCATCCAGCCGTACAACCCTACAACAGCTGCTGTAGTATCCTCATCTAAATAATACAATTCATTCAGTAGTTGCATGATATACTTTGCATCATGAATAATACACACACGGCTGAATTCATCACGTCCAGTAAAATATGAATACGTATAGGCAATTATTTCTGTCCACATAATTACAATAGTTTGAAACATGGTGTACATTTGGCCAAAGCTAGAGATTAAATACCACTGTGAACGTAGACATTTTGGGACTCTTTTTAACCAGTCAAGGGACCATTCTGGTGTTGAGTGTCATGAATTATAATATATTTAACGTTTTATTTTTAAGAACACATAATTATAAAATGATATTTATATATATTTTTTTTTTTAAATTGATGGGTCGGTTTTCACACCTAGCCTTGGAATTTAGGGCGTATCCAGGGACATATTCCTGTATAGCTAAGATAGAGGAAGGATTTGTTAAGGTTAGGGTTTTAGGGATTTCAATCATGTTAAAGTAATAGCTGCTTTTAAATTTATATCTACCATAATCTTAATAGAGTATTGACAAAAGTTATAAAGTGAATTTGATGATCAACATATTTTTAGACTCATTGACTCAAATGATTTATCTACATTTTAGTTAATAATATATTAAGGTCTACTCTTATGAGTTGACTTAAATATAAATGTTAATTTAATTATATTAGTAAAATTTTCAATACATATTTGGGTGACTTATTTTTATATCCATATTTAGTTTATAAAAGGATTTAACAGAAAGGCTAACTATCTGTATGTGATGGAAATTGTCGGTGCGTTTACGTTTAAAAGCTAGTTAGAACTGTAGTTATCTAAATAGTTATTCTAAAAAAATCATGTTTACTTTATAGTATTTATCCAAACTTGATATAAATTATCTTAAATAAACATTGTATTGCATTGGACTGCATCCAAACATCAGCCTTTATTTTCACGTGTTTGCCAAAAATCGAAATAATTTCATATTTAATATGGAACTATTTATCTTTATTATATTACATGCATCAAACCCAACGCTACAACGCCGCAGGATATTTTACTTTCACTCAGTATATTATTACCTAAATAAAAATATGTCATCATTGGTTTGATATAGAAGGTAAAATTAGCTATTCAGATATTTATGACACTTTATAAATTACTTTTTAAAGAAAAAATAAATAAAATACTGTTTTATTAGATACATTTATTTTTATTTTGTTACTTATAGTGATCTAAATATTTATTTAATAATGGTAAGGATTATGTCAAATTTAGGCATGATTTTTAATCGAATGAAACCACGCGAATGGGAAATATTCAAAAACTTTTCATACTACCATATGTATAAAATTAAACTAAGAAACCTCAATTTATTTTAGCCAAAAACAATTAGTTCTCATAAAAACTTTAAAAATACTCACTTTTACTCATGTACCCCTTCGTTCTCCATTAAAATGTGAAGATGACCACTCTGCCTTATCTCCTTAATACATTTTTCGATACCCTTAATATTTTTTTCATAGTTTTTTTATGTATGGACATTCAACAAATGTATAATATTTGAGTAGGTCGACGTAAATTCCGTTTTAAGGGTTTAATGACTATAAGATCATTTGTAAATTCCATCCCGTCACTAACAAGGGTGGTGTGAGTTTCATCCTGTTCTAAATGTATTTTAAAATAATTTCAATTTGATTTTAACGTAGCTCTGTAGGTAAAATTTATAATATATTTTTAGATAAAAGTTATTAATAAAATATTAATCGCATATAATTTCTTGAAAATTGGAAATAACACAATTAATTATGAATCAATTATGTCAAATTTATGTACAATAGTTTAAGATATTGGTTTCCGAATGTCTTTAGTTTTTTTATGATAATTTGGGAACCGTGAGTAAAGAGCAAGGAGAAATTATTCATAAGCACATACTGAGAAGACGGCTATTTTTTAAAAAAAGAATACAAAACGTACTATCAATCAAATGTCGCAATCAGTTTTAACTATACATATTGTACGTATTGTCTTAAATGATATTATTAATTAATATCATTGTTGTATTTTAATATTTATCACAATAATGTACGGAACTGGACTAAAAATTTGATATTCATTGAAATTATAAATTTGTGTATATCTTTAGATGAAGACGTGGCACAGCAAAATCAATAATACTTTTATAATCAGGCCATTTAATTTACTTTAAAACTACCCAATGTGTCCCAAAGGTATAAAATAACGTGTTTTGGTTTTTTATTATTATTATTATTATTATTATTAACTTGGTGACCTGGCGGTCTAAGGGGTAAGGTGTCAGACTTCTATGCTGGCGGCCGGGGTTCAATCCTCGGTCCCGGCAAAGATTTATCTGAGTACCAAACCCTTCCTTCACCTCTGACAAGACATCTTGTGAATGTGAGGAATGCCAGG
>CABEEJ010000385.1:0-24562 GCA_901482245.1 Timema douglasi | reverse complement strand
CCAGGCCTCCACCGTGGTTCGGATCCCACGTTAAACTGTAGGTCCTCCATTTCATCTCACAATCACCCTACCATTACACATTAGCGTAAGTGCGTATAACCCGAACGAGTAGTAAGATGCGGTGTTAATAATAATAATAATAATATTATTAACGTATCATTTATTAATTTGATTATAACCCATACTAAGGAGATTTAGAGAGGCGCAATTTACATAACAACCCTATATTTACATTACGGGGTGGAATTTATATATGAGCTCATAATAATGGGACGGAATTTACATAAAAAAAGTCAAACGGAATAGAATTTACCAAAGCCGATTATAGTAGATATTAGGAAGGTAGTAATCTAATTATGGGGTGTTCATATCTACTCACATGGATGAAGAGTTAGAATCATTTAGGTTACCCCAACTCATTATACACATCCGGCATTCAAACCAAGTCCCCTCTATTTCTATAAAAACATAAATCTTGTCCAGATAAAACTCAATATCTAGTTGCTTTGGTTTTGTTTCTTTCAACATATAAAACGCTTACATTACTTGATAAAAACTCTCCATAGTCGATTTGAAGATACTTAGTGAATTAAGAAAGTAAACAGTTCTCCTGAAAGAAGTATCCGTGAAAGTACTTAGGGACAAGGGGACATACGAAAGTCTTAGGTCCTCTTCGAGGACTCATGGAATAGAGTCATAGTGAATTTTATAAAACCAATAGACTTAGCTCCATTCCTAATTTAATTTATTCAAACAAAAACTGTGGACTTAATGTTAAATTGTTAGGGATGTCCTGATCTTAAAGGGGTGTATAAATATTTCCTTTGATAAACATATCCATTAAGAAAATTTCGAAATTATGGTTAAGTTTAGTCATCGACTTACATAAAGCTACAATTAACTTAAGTTTTTTGAAGACAACATTTTGATATTAATAAATTGTCCATACGTATTATGATTCCAAAAAAAAATGTTATAATATTAAATCAGTAAAGTTAAATATTATAATATCTTTTGGCTTATAATTTATTGAATATTTAATAACTGAAAGAAAATAATTTGATAATTTAAAAAATAACTAATGATTTTGCATTCAATAAAGTGGTCCTCAATTATAATAAAAGTTATAAAATATAAGTTTTCCTTGATGTAGGTTTATTCATAAACCAGAAAGTATTTATTTGTTTTTATCTTATATAGTATACTATCATGAAACCCACCTCGATGGCCAAATGGTCTTAAGTTCTACTCTCACAGTAGACTAGACTGCTGATGATGGAGAGATCTAAGTTCGAATCTTGGTCGGTTGCACTGAAGGTGGTATTCTCCAAATTGTTTTCCAATTTACTTTCACGTAAATACGTTTACACATCCTCTAAATTTAAGATTCATAATCTTTATAGCCATCAGCGAAATTACTGAAAAGACATACAACCCGAATGGGTAGTAAGACGTGGTGATATAAAAATAAATTATGAATAAACATGTATATATATACATATATATGTATATATATACGTATACATATGTATACATATGTATATATATATATATATATATACATATGTATATATATATATATACATATGTATATATATATATATATATATNATATATATATATATATATATATATATATATATATATATATATATATATATATATATATATATATATATATATATATATATATACACACACATATATATATATATATATATATATATATATATATATAGAGAGAGAGATTTAAAACATAATACAATTCACACAAGATACGATTCCAGAAGATTTTAGTAAACGATATATTTTCGTATCTACTTTTTTATTTAAAGATTTGTAATTGAAAAATTTTAACTCAAGACTTGGATTATTCTTTACCTGTTATGTGCCCCAAAATCATAGAAAAATTAGCTCCACAATTATCTTTTTTCACATGTATGTCCGTCTTTCTGTCTGTTTAATCCTGGATCTATATCAAAGAACAATTGATGTATTCGTTTCAAACTTCATATTGTTATATTTCGTGTCGTTTCACAGGTAAATGTTTTTTTTTATAAATCGTGATTATTTCAAAATAGCTCTATTGATATGATTTGAAATGGATGAGTGGCAAGTTTTTTGAAATAAAAATTATATTATATAATTAGTTTTCTTTAAAAAAAGCAATAGTAGTAATATGTTTACTAATTTTTGAAAGATTTGGTATTTTTTGAAAATAATTCAAACGATTTGTTGAAAATTGGTATATTAGGGCTTTATTAAATTAAAAATTAAATTAAATATCATTTTTTCTAAAGTGCATTATTTATTTAAGGTTAGTTTGACTATAACTTATATAAGAAAATTCAAAATTTTTAAAAATATTAATTTGTAAAAACAATTATTCTGGCAATTTTAAATGGAATATCTAAGTAATTGTTTGTCCTAATACATAGTATAGAAGTATTTTGGGAGGACATTTTCTTTAAGATTAGTATTTTAGAAAAAAAACCATTGAATATAAGAAATACTTAACGAATTTCTTAAACAGTGTTTATAAAAATGGCTTTCTGGAAGCTATTCTATGTATTCCATAACTATAAATGCATGATTTTCCACAAAATAATATTAAAAATAGGTGTTATTTCTTACGACTGATCAATTCCTTTTTTCTGTGGACTTAAAATACCACCAATACACCCTGTCCTCTGCCTACTTCTTCAGCTGCCAGAGTTTTCTGCTTTACTTCAAGTCATACAGTATTTGAATCCTGTTTCCTAAGCTACTCTTTCACTTAATCTTGTCTTCTATGAAGACATGCAGAAGATAATTCCTTCTAAGGATATTTCCGATACAGTTTGCTTTGCACCAAATAACCACATTCAAAATAGTTCTTGTCTCACTGATTTTTATTAGGACTACTTCATTTGTCACACTGTATGTCCATCCGAACTTTTCAAGTCTTATCCAGCAACACATCTCAAAGCTCTCCAAATATTTATTTTCAATCTTCCTGAGAGTCCAAATTTCTGCTTCATTCAGCGTGATAATCCAAATGTAGCATCACATCAGTTGCTTACTCAGTTCCTCAGTGCCAATACTAAGTATGTATAATTTGTCAAGACGTTATTTTTGTTTAAATATTTAAAATTTATACAATAAGAAAATTACAAGGAATTAATTATATTAAAATTATCCAAATGAAAAACCATTATTTACAAAAACAACCAATTATTTTGGTATCAATTTATTTTGTTCTATAGAATAAATATTTATGTAATTATTTGAAATTAGAATGCTGTCATAGCTTACAGCCTTAGGCAAAATAGAGCTAGTAAGAATGACGTTAGCCCATGAACTAACACCATCAACTCATTTGACTATCAATTGAGCATTTAGACTAGCCTATGTTTTTAGACATCTTTTATTTTTACAAGTATCACAACACAGAGCGTTGTAAAAACTAGTATCTTAAGGGAAACACCCCTCCTTTTTGGGTATAAAACAGTGCGTTTTGGTCCTTAAGATATATAGAGGGGGAGGGGGGTTTTAGCAGACATAACTACACCGGTTGTTAGTGGGGTTGGTCATAAGTGCTCTTTATACTCAACTACCGATTTTAACCAATTTTTAGGGACCCTATCCAACAGATTGTGTAACTGTTCTGTACGGCAGAGAATGCCCTGGCCAATTTTGGAAGTCATAATTATATAACAACAACGCAGCACCAAACAGTCGGGTGTTAGACACCAGCTAGGATTATAGCAATGGAGATATGACAAGGCACGCACAGTTTGGTGGGGACATTGAAAGAACGAACAATTTTTTCCAAACTCTTTCAATTAATTATGAATCCTACATCACATTATGCACTTGTAGATTAATTAATCTATTTCAATAAACCAGATTAAATTATCCCCACAAATATTTGCCACGATCTATCCATCTCACCAAACCCATCCTGACATAAGAGGCCCATGGTTTTGGGGTAGCGACAATACTTTGTTTCAAAGTTTCAAGTTTCAAAAGAGAAACCACAATCTATCTTCAATATATAAATATGTGAATGTAAGAACCCTATTCAAACAGTCTTACCAAAGTAGGAAAAAAATTGGTTAAAGTCTCTAAAAAAAGTATTGTGATGAATATTTGCACAACAATTACAATATATCTGAATGGAGCCTTACTACAAATGTTGTGACTTGTAAAATTAATAAATTCGAATAGTACAATTTTTTCCATAGAACGATTTATAAATTAAACGAATTCCATAAATATTAACAACAATACTATACATATTAAGGTTAGCAATTGGAATAATTTTTATCTATTATAAAATTTGCAACTTACTAAGGGTAGTAACAAAATAATGATGTAAGGATCTCAAAAGGGCACCTATCCCACCCATCCCCCATACATTTGTTCTGGGGAAGCAGTTAGAAGAGAATAAAATAAAATAATATGTTTTTATGTTAAGGAATGCGCAGTTGCTATGTGACTTAAGTAAAAAGAAAATTTAAAATGTTTCCAACAAGCATCATAAATATTATTCAAAATATATGTTTATAAGTTCTCATAAATACTATTTTACCGTTAAAATGGCTGAGCTTTAGATTAATATACGTTGCATACAAATCATCCATCTGTGCATAGACAGTGGATAATTTAGCTACAACCACCTTAATATGGATAGCTTTTATGTGTATGTACTTTGGGTGGAACTGTAACGTGTGTTAGCATTTTATAAATATTTATAATATTGATCATCAAAAGGCAAGCCGACATAATTTATGAATGGGGTGCTATGCTTTTGGATGGAGCTGTGGATTGAAGCAAGAGACTATATTATCCACCCTAAGGGCAAAAATACCTTGTCACCCCATCGATTCTTACTTTAAAAATAAAATGGTTCGCATTAATTTAATAGCTATAAAGAGTAGTTTATACAATGGATTAGATCAACTTTATTTATACTCGTATGGTAAGTTTCAAATAATGTTTTTAGTTTTATTTTTTGTCGAAACATTACATGAATAATATACCTGTCCACTGAGGGCTACCTTTAAATTATATACACACTATTCATATTTTTTTTATTATTTATCCTTGCTAATAAAGGAAAATTTACTTTCTGGTACATTTCTCTTCGTGAGCTCATATTATTATATAGTTAATATGTCTTTACTTAAATAAACGTTTTTAAAATAGTGACTATAGTTAACTGTTTTACTCCTTATGGTATATTTGTTTCATGCCCTTATCTTCTTTGAAGGAAACCATCTATATGATGATTGCAAAACTCAGTTGAAAACGTCCTGTCATCTCGGGTTCTTTTAAGTTGGGACTCATATTTTATAAAGTGCACTAACCATAAAAGTAAACTGAAATGAATATACAAGTACCTATTATATTCAAATTCTAAGATTTATATAAGAGTATAAAAATAATAATATAGCTAATATTTAATTACGTTTACAGTAAAATGTTGCACTTTGGAGTAGTAAGCAAATAGTTAAAATGATAATCTTGTCCATAAGAATAACAAAAATAATTCTCAACTAAGGCACTCAACTAACCTTTTTACCAACTTGGGAAATATCAAAACCAACGTTATATAAAATGATTTAACTATTTAATTTCAGTGATAAGCTGAAACTGGGTTTTAATCCTTAATTTAGTGTCCAACATTGTTTTTATATTTTAATATGTTGTTCGTGTATTTTTAGACTTGTCAACACATGATTTATTTTTTCAATTTTGTTGTTGATGTTATTGCCATATTTGTCAATAACTTTATATATTACACTTTGTTGTGTGCTATAAACACAATACAACCAATTTGATAATATATTTAATTCATTATATTTTTCAATTTAAATACTGGGTATAGTAATCCTGAAGTATTATCTAAGTTTTAGCCAAAATGTTATAATTTATATATAAACTATTTAATTCACAATATTTTTTCAATTCATATTTTGGATATAGCAATCCTGAGGTTTTATCTAAATCTTAACCAAAATTAATATCACTCCTTACTTTAATCTGTTTAGAATATTTTCTAAAAGTCTTACATTTTAGACATTAATGCCTTTCATAAAGCACTGTTTGACTCCAAAATATATTAGTTTATCCATTTATTATAATCTAGGATACAAAACCAAATGGATGTCATTACAAATAACAATATTTACTGAATACATTTGTCTTTATTTACATAAGTGTTGTAAAGGTCTATTTATACACAATTTGATATTAAAAAGCCACTTTAAGCATTATTTTGAACTAAAAATAAGTTTTCCTGCCTTAAATTTATACAGGGATATATATTATCTTCTATTATATGTAGTGTGGCTATGATACTTAATGGGGAACAGTTGTGCTGTAAGGTAGTTATAAAAGCTATTAAAGTTCTGGGGATTAATCTACTTAACGGTAGATAAGGTTAATTTAAGTTTAATGGATTAATAATAATTATAACAAAAATTAAATAAAAACGTGACATTGATAAACATTCCTTTCTTGTAATTTTTTTTTTTAATTTTCCCGCCGAAAAATGTCGGAAAATATTTTCTCTCGCCCGAGTTTCGGGAACAACCAGTTTCCTGAATTTTTTCTGAGGTTCAGAACCCCACACAGTTCTAATTTGATAAGTTCTTAGCTTTAATTAATAGCAAAGTCCCCTTAACATCTAATCCTTGATCAGGAGATAAGCCATTTTCTCTAAAGGCACGCGAGTCGTATGTGTATAACGACAAAGTTAAAAACAAGCGACAAGCGAGCAAGGGGTGTGTTTGAACTAGGCGGTAAGCAAGGTACCGTGAAATTCGTTTGTTCTATAATTAAATGCGTCCTCCTACACCAACACCCTCCTCACCGACTCTCTTCTCCCCATCGACCTCACAAACACCCCCTCCTCCTTCCACTCGTAACGTTCCAAAACCCCACATACGATCTGAGGATTCAGAAGGCTCAGCTCCTCGCATTAAGAAATGTCCTCAGAAGTAGAGCGAATCCCCGCTGAAAATCCTTTGCCACCTAACCCGTTTTATAGTAAGGACTAAAAGGGAGATTGTCAAAAACTCTTCTAGAAAGTTTATTGCTCCGCAGTGGCTAAGTACATTTGGTGGTTGAAGGGTGTTTTTGTTTTGTTTTTTGTTAGTTTTTTTTTACACCAAATCTTTTTACCTGCTATACGAAAATAAGCGAAAATAAACTAATGTGGTAAGGGCGAGTATGATAGAATCTAGATTGTATGTATCTTCATTTACTTTGAGGAAGAATGGGAAAGTTTTTTTAATACCTTAATTACAACCAGTTGGTAATTGAACCCTGATCCCCCCATCACTGGATAAACAGCAAACAAGAGTTTGACATATTGACCCCTTGCCCACTGGAACTAGTTTTAGGGATGTTAAAACCATCTCTTTTTTTTTACTTTGTAATTATGATTGGTGCTGTATAGTCAATCTAAGAATTATTAACACAATCCTCCCTAAAAGTGTTATAAATTGGTTTAAGCTTAAAAGGTGTTTTACTTTTATATATTGAAGCATATCAGCAATGTGTTGGTTGCATCTCAAATCAGTAGGCCTTGAAAGAAATCTCCCTTAAGATTAATCATTAAATATTTGACACTAATATCTCTCCCCTGACCTTATTTATTAATCGAATAGTTTACAGCACCACTCTCGTGTTAGACTGGCATGCTGATGACTGGGAGACCGGGGTTAGAATCCCAGATGTGTTCACTGAGGGTGGGTTTTCCTAAAATATTTCCCACTCTACTCTCACTAAAATAAGGATAGATTACCACTAAAATATTTTCTTCCTCATCCGTACCCCTTTATACTAATAATGATCATACATTTGTATCATCTGAACAGACAGTAAGATGCGGTGATGAAACAAACATTCATATCATGTGCACTGAGGGTATTTTTATTCAAACAGTATACTCCTCTTTATCTTTAATAAAATGAGCGTACATTTATTGTCCTATCATATTAGAGCAAATATGAGAATAAAGCAATATGGTAGAAAATGCAGTTCAAAAAAATTCATTGGCCTCATTTAAAACTTATAAAAGTTGATTAATGTAGATTCTGTTCATCTTAGGAATTGTTTTCTGAAAGGCCTTTTTCCCTACCAGAAATATATTATATAGTAAGATATTGGTAGGAAAAAAGACCTTTCATAGAGTAATTGCTACTGTGAATGAAGTATAAGTTTAATCTCTTCTCCCGATACGTGCATTTATCTACCTTTATTTTTTTAGTAAGTCATTTTTGGAAGGCTTTATTTCATACCAGAATCCTATTCAATAGAAATATTTTGCTGGTATTAAAAGTCTTCCAGAATAGACATCCTAATACCATTCTACAAGGCCTTTTATCTTATAGAAATACTAGAGTACTTTCTGTTAAGAAGTAAGGTCGTCTATAACGGTCTACCCTCCAAAGTCAGCATATAGATACTGTGTGCCTTTGAGTTTTTTTTTTCCACGTCTTCCTAACTGTTCAGGATATACACTTATATGACAATCATACTAATGTAGAAGGGATGATAAATAAATAATTTTAAAGGTAATCTACCTGCATTTGCGTGGAAGGAGAGTGGGAAACCATTTAGGAAAAACCACCCTCAGTAGACCAGACCAGGATTATAACACCAATATCCCTGTCATCAGCAAGGAATTATAAAATGAGGGTGATGTCTTTCACTTTTTGGCTACTGAAGAGTGTCTTAAAGGTTGATACCAAAATATTGAATACAGAAACCTACCATAGCTGAATTAATTTCGTAAAATAGTTCACGCATCACGAGATATAAATTTCCATATTTGTTCTATGATTTAAAGTTTTGAGGGCCTTAGTCCTGATTTTATTTCGCAAAAAAAAAAAAGTTCTTTCCTTGTTTACACACTCCAGGAATTCGCCCCAAACGTTTGGGAGTCGTCACCTACACGAGGCATTTAATTTGCTGACAACACCAGGACAAAGTGACACAGTTTTTATGCCACAACCACTTTACCGATAAAGTTTTCGCCTTTGATGTATTTTGTTAGCTCATTTGTTTTACCAATGGTTGACTACCGTTCCATACTTACCTTCCACGCCTAATTCGACGCAAAGGAAAGCTTTGTCCCCTCCCCTACACATGAATCCTTCGTTCTACTAATTCAAGGCAGTTGGTGGTTCTCTAATTAAATGGATGACTTTGATGTCAACAATTCGAATGACGAAGACATTAAAACCAGAAGTGTTTTTTTTTGCTTGTTAACTTCCAAGCCTAGTTTTGACTCTGGTTAATTTAATCATATTTATAATTTTTAAATAGATAAATATCTGATTCGATGGCAGCGTATACTAACGCGCTACTCTCGCAGTAAAAATATTACCGATGATATAGATATCAAGTTTCAAATCTAGGTTAGGTGTACTGAGTGTGATATTTCCAAAATTAATTTCCAATCTCCCTTCACGCAAATGTGAGTACATTTCCTTTAAATATAATCTTCCTAATCACTAAACCCATTCGCATAGTTAGTACATAAGCATATAACCTTGAATGGCTGGTAATACGTGGTGTTAAGAAAATATTAAATGTTGTGGCTATCAGTATAATATTTATAACAAATTATTAGCCCATGATTTGACAGCAATAAAGTTTTATAAATTTGATTTCTTATAATGGCTATACCGTGGTGTACTGATCCTAGTTTTGGGCCTAGGCAGCTAAATGGACTAATCTAGGCATAGCTATCTTTAATACCAGGGTTAAATTTGGTTTTCCCAGTCTGGTTTATATTTTAAGTTCAAGATAGCTATTTATATATATTTTATATATGGTGTATGTGTAATTATAGATATATATATAAAAAAATCACAATAAAATAGCTGGTATACAAAATCAATCCAATAAAATTCCCTGATTAAATAAACAACTTATAGGCCTATTATATTTATTAAGCTCGTGTGTATAGGGAATACGAAATATTACTAGATTTTGATCCGATTTTCAACACGTTCGAAAATATAAATAAGATTAATATTGTTGGTACAAATTTATTTTGTCTCTGATAGTCAATTTGTAGCAATTATTGCTACAAGGCATCTAAAAATGGGATAGTCAACAAGAACAGCGCTTACCCAATTTCACCGACCGGACGAGCGAGCGGAAAAGGACGTCCACACACGATAACAACATTGAAACATCTAAGAGCGATGATCCTAGTGCTGCATTTTGCCGCTACGCACCACCACTTGTCTCAAGAACAACATGGACGCCGAGAACAGCGTAGAAGAGCCGAGGCCTTGATAGAATGTTCTCAACGCACCTAGTACAGCGCATCTCCCCCTTTCCATGTGTTTGAACTCTGTGATCCCCACCTTGGTGTAATTCCGTCTCGAGTGTTCGATGAGTTGCGCCATATAAGAGACTGTTCACCAAGATAGCAGCCACTCTTGGATTAGGCTCGGACATTGACGAAGCTTAGGCTTCAAAGGCAGACTCATATAATGTAAGGAGAAATTCTTGTTCGGCTTAAATATAAATATTATTGTAATTTTCTAAATCCCTTTTTTGGCTTTACGTATATTTATTGTTATTTACCGTCATAGATGAATATTCATTCATTTTACTAAATATTAAAATAACTTCACTTATGTTACGCATGACAAATAGGACTTTACTTAAAATACAAAGTAATGTGGGGAAGTTTTTAATGCGAGTTTTGAATTTTTCTAATGTTAGTCAAATCTTGTTTATCAACTTGGATTCAGTTATTTAACTTTAAGATTATGTTTTCAAAGCGTGTTGTCTTAATATCCATATTAAGAAGTTTTATAATATTAGGCCTTAATGATTTAGTTGTTGGAATGCGGGACGTTAATAATTATTCTTGTATAGTTAACGTTATGTATCTAACTTAGGAATTATTTTGCATAGTTATTGAACGTGGCAGAATGTTAATAATATTTTTTTCTTATGATAAAGTTAGGAATTATCCTTAACGTTTAATGAAAGAATATCTAAGTTTATTCAGTATTACTTCTAATTTTGGAGGATTCCGTAATTTGTGGAGACGTCATGCGTAGGCTGATCTTTAATGGGGCAATCACGGAACTATAATACTGTTAGTTACAATTTTGACTTGCACTAAAATAAGTCATTGCTAAAATTCTCATTTAAGTTTTTTATATTGTTATACGCCATGTTTATAATGCTAGACATTAAAATTTAATACACGTACCTTAATAGAAAGTCTTGTAAAAAACAATAATAATAGATTGTTATTATTCAGCTTTTACAGATATTGTATAAAAAAAAATGAATATGCTTAGATTGTTTGCAGAAGTGATATGTTCTTTAATAAGAGGTTAAATGAAATAAAAGCAAAGTTTCGTTAAGACTTGAATTTTTTTACTATTATAGTTATGCCATTTATCCTTAGGTTTAGATATATATAATTTTGTTGCCCTTTTTAACTTAGCCTTCGTCCTCGTCGTATTAAAACTAAATTGGTCACTGAAGGAGAACAGTGAGATTACCCTCCTTCTAGGAGATGGGTTGTGTACCCTAATATATTTCACAACAAAAAAACATAATATTGTTTACACTTCGCACTCCTATTTTTCTAAATTTTTGGTAACTTTAAATTTGTTTTATTTGTATTGAATCCCTCTAATTCTAGAGCTTGGATTACAAATTTAATTGGGCTAAGGTGTACGCGATTTTTAAAAACTTAGCCATAAGCTCTCAAACGGTAAACCAAGTCAACAAAGTTTTACCCATACAGCGTGTCAGACTCTTAAAAGTAGAAGCAATATATTAATGAAAGCTTTATTTTGAAGACTAAGTAGAAAGTCTCCTAGATAGACAATAAGGATTAAAAATGTTTAAATTTGACATATTTTGGACTGATCTGTTTATAAATTAATATTGACCTATCTTAGCACATACTCTCAATTTTAATGATTTTCCATTATTACAAATCTAATTACTTTAAGTAGAAAGATTATAATATGTTTTATAATTCAAACTAACAAATAAATCGAAAATGTTTCTTAGGTGAGTAAGGACGTCAGTCTCATCTTCTATGGTTTTGTTTAGGGGTAAAAGAGAATCGAAGCCTTATATCACAGCTAGATGTAATGAAAGTGGTATTCCTACATGTTTTCTCACATTCTCTCCAGGTAGATACGAATATTTTAAACCTACACTCTAATCTCTTCTATCAGTGTAAATATAATAAATCCTTTAAGGGTGATAAGTTATGTGGAATGGATGGCAGTCGAATACAACAGATATTTGTTTATTTTATATATTTAAAATGTTGTTAAGGTAATAAAATTACACTAGAAAATACTAAATTGCTTCAAAATAAACAATACTTTTAGGTATATATTGTAACGCTCTCAAATATATATGTATACTAAACATATCTTGCTCCTAAATAAATTACTATGTAGAAGTGCAAAGTATATAGTAAAGTTCTACCATCGTCCTCTGGGGCTGTGAACTACAGTCTCTTAGCTTACGCGATGAAACTAAAATTATGTTAATTGAAAACAAGGTGCCTAGGAAGCTAATTGGTCAAAACAGTGATGAAAATCTTGGGGATTGAGGCAGGTTACGTAGATATGATTTACATACCCTGTACTCGTTACAAGACATTGTTAGGATAATCAACACTTTCGCAGATTACGGTGGGCAGGGTATACAGCAAAATGGGAGAATATAGATCCGTGCTCATGGTATTGGCTGGTAAATCCAATAGGAAAGTACCATTGGGAATTCCTACATGCATTATAATGGACCTGAAAGCGTTAGGGTTTAATAAGGTGGACTAGTTAGTGCTAGCTATAGATAGGGAAAGGTTGGGTACTTTTTTAAGTAAGGATATGAACTTTTGAGTTCCTAATGCTATAAACTAAGTAGGTAGGTGTAAGCCGTATTTTTGAATAAAACTCAGGATATCAACTTTCCGTATTACCCGCCTCGGTGGCGTAGTTGGCTAACGCACTTGTCGTGTTGAGCTCGACTGCTGAGGACGGAAAGATTGAGGTTCGAATCTCGGTTGGGTGAACTGGGGGTGGTTTTACATAAATGATTCTCCACTCTCCCTCCACGCAAATGCGGGATCACTTCCTTTAATTCAACCTTCCCAATTCCTAATCCATTAGAGTAATTAGTACTAAATGCGTATAACCCGAACGGGTAGTAAGACGTGGTGCTAATTATTATTATGATTATTATTATTATTATTATAAATTCACGTATTATTGGTCATGAGAAAATATTAATACTAGCAGGAGTGCCCGGCGGTACCTGGAGTAGTAACTAAATTACTACGTGGCTACCACGGGTGACAACTTTATTTGATTCAAAAAGACAGAAAAATAATTTTATTCCTTCCAGCCCAGTGTCAAATAAATTTTAAAAAAGCTATACAAACATTTAAGTCTCTGCACATGTTCGTATACATGGTCTACTAATTTTAAAATATCAGGCCATGCATGCAAGTAGATATCGCGCAATGCTCATTACAGACAGGTAGAATAACTCTTCAATTTATTAATATGGATAGGTCTCCCCTCTTTGATAAGTTAACTGCTCGCTGATTGGCCAGGAGAGTAAACCAATCTTACTAATATTATAAATGCGAAAGTTTGTGTGTTTGGATGTTTGTTACTCAAGCACGCTAAAACTGCTGAACGGATTAGAATGAAACTTTGTACGTTGGTAGAGTATGTCCTGGAATAACATATATGACTATGCCCAACCTTTGATTTTAAATAATAATAAATATAAAAAATATAAAATATAAAAATTATGAAGTTAAAAGTTTAAAAAATTTAAATACATAGTTGATAACTTAAATGATACATATTTATATTATCACGAAATATTTAAAAGTGAAAATTAAAATACAGCAAAATTATTTACAGCTAGAACTAAGAAAATGCATAGATATTTGAAAAAAATTAAGTTTAATTTATGACCAAAAATGTTTAGTTAAAAATTAAATGATGTTATCAATTATTGCGGGCGAAGCCGCGACGGGTAAAGTCTAGTTGAGAATAAGCTAAGCCTCTCTACATTATGAATTTTAGTGATATGTGTGATCCTTTTATCTGGGGTATGAATGGGTTATGATAATCAGAGTTTATTCCTAAAGATTAAAAGTAGTTTTGGAGAGGTTCTGATGTACTGACTTTCCCACGGTTCAATAAATACCATCTAACAGCCCTTAATTTTCGGGTAGTATTATTTACCATCTCGCCATAGTCATCCTGACGAAGTGGATGCATTATGAATACATTAATGTTATTCAGCCCTTGTGGCAAATTGTGTTTTTGGTGTTAAGATCTAATGTTTTGGTTTTGTATTAGACTACCGTACATGCTATACATATTTAACTACACTGAAACGATAAGGATGTGTAAAAGTAATACTTAGAGAAATACCTTCATTTTCATGGCAGGAGAACGGAAAACCATTTATATAAAAAAATGCTCAGTCCACCTTCCTGGACATACTTCAGATCTACAGCTCCCCTTTATTGACAAAACAGGTTAGAGGAACTTATCACTTAGTCCACGTGATAACAGTAGGGTTAATTGAAATATACAACAATATAGCTGGTCTAATGCTTTATTCTTATAATAGACTATACTGCCGACAATGGGGAGATAAAGGATCAAATCTCGATTTGGTGTGATTAGGGTAGATTTTACAAAATGATTTTCTACTCTCCCTTAGCAAAAATGCGGATACATTTCTTTAAAATATAACCTTTCTAATTATTAAAAGCATTAACGTAATTAGGACACAAGTTTCTACCCTGAACGGGTAGTAAGACGCGGTGCTACAATAACAAATATAAAACAATATCTCGCCTGTTTAAATTAAATGTTTCAATATTGTAAATAAGTATTTTATTTTTAGTTTATTGATAGAAATTTAAAGAAACTCTTACAAAGTTAACTTCCTATAGAAGAGAGTCACTTAGCAAGACGATAAATAAGGTATACACACATGCTTGCATCTAAATATAACTCAACTCACAATGTTATTTTTATTGGTCTCGTTGGGGAAGAACAAAATAAAAGAATATGTTTGAAAATAACTTCCCCTTCTTTCAAAGTTGGGTAGGAGTTCTTTCAAATATCTCATCTTATGTGCCACAATTTGGTGCATTTTATGGGTGGATTTCAGAGACATTACGTTTCGTTAACAATTAATTTGATATAATTCAAACCCTGTCAAACTAACACTTTTATATTCAATAAGAATGCAATAATTTAATCTAAATATATTGGTTTTGATCGAATTAAAATACGATTATTTATAAAACGTTATTTTCCTTCAGTTTAACTATTATTAAAACATATTTTTCATTTAATAATATTATTTTAAATAAGTGTTAAATATATATATACCTTCTTGGTGTAAAAATAATTTATTTTTTTCTAATATTTCTATTATATTGTATATTATTTTCCATTTGTGCTCTTTAGTGGAATGTGATACACTTTTTTATAACAATTTTCTGCAAAAATAGGTATTATTTATCTGAAAAAAAAATTTACGATTTCTTTGCAAATATTTATATTTAAGTACAAAGAAGTATAACATCTTTGTGGTGCACTGCACCTATTAATTTAATTAAATCTTATATATATAAGATTTAATTTAATATATGTAATTAAGATGTAATTAAATTAAATCTTATATATAAGATATATCTTATATTAAATTAAATCTTATATATAAGATTTAATTTAATATATATAATTAAGATTTAATTTAATTAATAGGTGCAGTGCACCACAAAGATGTCCTAATTCTTTGACCTTAAATACAAACATTTGCAAAGAAATCGTAAAAAAAATTTCAAATAAATAATACCTAATTTTGCAGAAAATTGTTATAAAAAAGTGTATCACACTCTACTAAAGAGCACAAATGGAAAATAATATAAAATGTAATAGAAATATTAGAAAAAAAAGAAATTCTTTTTACACCAAGGAGACAACAATCAATTTCATTTTCAAAGACCTTCATAAAAAAATGCTTACAACTCAGAAACTCTAAGTTTTTATACCATCAGGATAATTTAAATCAAATATTTTTACTTTTAATAGTGCTACAACTCTACATAGATAATATTTTTCCTAGCTGATAAATTTGCGGAGGTAAGATAAAAATTGGAAATTCCTGCAAATATAAAGTATTCCCAAATAAAATTTCTCAGGTAAATGATAGCTGTCATTTTGAATGTTACGTTTATCGTTGCATATATACAAAATTTAATCAAAATGATTAAATCAAATTTTGAGAGTTTCGATTCTTTCTCTTTCGCCTTTTGTAAACTACCCTTGATTCTATGGTCGGATATCTAATTCCAAAATATCTTCGAGGCAAATTAGTTGAAACGATAGATATTAAATTTCAGTCCTATCGTCCCTACGCCGAGATACAGACAGAAATATCTCATTACAAAAATTACATTTTCAGTTTCAGGGGGTTATGAAACATCGATATTTATCAATATCTCGATTTTATTTCCTTTAACGATCACAATCGTTTTCTTTCTTATGGGTGGAAATAAATTATAAAGATACCAATACGTATTCTTAATAAAATAATGATTTCTTATTTTAAGATTATTTCTAAATATTACTATTTTATAAACAATATAATATATCGCTTCTACTACTTAAATAATGCATAGGTTAGATACTAGGACTATATTAATTTACCGTTTTCATCGAGAGCTTATTTTCACTATTAAACCATTGGGGATTGATACCATGATTTTGGTAAGAATAATAATATCAGGTATTTATTAAAAGTACTAAAAGATTTTTTATATAATCTTACATCATGTCATGAAAGCTGAAACTGTCACTTTTAACAGATATTATCAATACCTATACAATAACTTAATTAACTATCACAAATAAATAACAAAATTAATAAGGTAAAGAGTTATAAATGTTAACTGAAAAGAAATATATTTGAATTATCTAAAACGCTTTGAATATAAAATTTAGAAAGATTTAGTTATATTTGAAATTATTAGGTATTACTTGATTCTTTACACTTCAGTGGTTAAACAAATGTTTGCATTGATTTTGCTCAATTTAATTTGGTATTAAGATAGGTATGATTATAAACGAACGTATATTATTCTATACCTTATTTTTTTCCAAACATATATAGGCCTACATATTGGCCTATATTAACATATTATATAAATTAGCTAAATACACTGTAATCATAATTTAACATAAAATTAACATTTATTTAAATCATTAGCTGACGTCACTGAATATTTACTACTGTAAAAAAACAAGCCACAACTATAGTAAGCCACACATAGTGATTTCGAATGATGATAGAAACCTTTTCTGCCACGCAAACTGGTAAACACGAAATTTTTCGTGTTTAGACTCAAAAATAATATTTAATTTAATTTATTATTTTATTCTCTATATTTTTCTCTCTCTCTTTGTCTGTGCCTCACCATCCCTTAGGGTGGGGATGTAAGGAAGTCAAGAAAAGGGAAGTGTTTTGCAGTTTTTATATAAAATCAACTTTTTTTGTTAGAAATAAATAAGATATTGCTTCAATGCAGAGTTTCTTTCTCTTCACATGTTTATATTAACAGTTGGTTGATATCTATCATGAGCATAATGGCCTAAGATGACAAAATTTTAATGTAAGATAAAAATCTGTCATTAAATTCCAGGACTCCATTGATAGATAGTCGAGAACTGTGTTGATATAACCATGTGAAGAAAATTAAACTCTATAATTATATGAAGAAATATTTGATTTAATATGAACCAAAAAAGACTACTAAAACGCTGGCCTTTTCTCACCTTCCCCTACATCCCCACTTTAAATGTTTATCTCTATTACTTTTTTTATATCTTTAGTTGATGTGTGTAATAAGTTTGGTGCACATTTCGCACCTACCTCTGAAACGGACCGAAGCAACGAAATCCAGGTCAAGGTCTTATTTGGTAACGATCGATGAATGCTCTTCAGGAGTCAACAATGACCTCATTGTTCACTATCAGGACTTTTAAATATACCTGATTTTACACTTTTCATTAAAAAAATAATATTGAATTTACTAAGTTTTGATAAGACGTATTGTAAGACGTAAGATGTATTAATCACAACTTGTGAATGTGACGAATGCCAGGCCTCCACCGTGGTTCGGGTCCCACGTTAAACTGTAGGTCCTCCATTTCATTTTGCAATCACCCTACCATTACACATTAGCGTAAGTGCGTGTAACCCGAACGGGTAGTAAGACATGCTGCTAATAATAATAATAATAATAGCTGCGTTTTCTGATTATACTACTTTTTAAATCAATATAAAGAGAAAATATATGGAATAAAATATTATAAACCTATAAATAAAATGAAATTATCATCACCATGCATATACAAATACTCAAGAAAATGTATAACCTTATTTATAAGAAAGGAAAGGAAATTTAAAATTTTCAAAGCGTCTTATTATCTGTTTGAAATATCTTCATTCTTGCTATACTTGACTTAGGGATGGAATTTTTTACAGAAATTTATTTTTAGTGGTGAGAAGTAGATGTGAGAAACCAGTCAAAAAATATCCTTGGTGAATTCAAACAGGATCTGAACCATGATCTCCCAGCCACAGTAAATCCAATACATTACAATAGTTGGGACACACCAAGTATGATCATCCATGATTTCTACTTTATCAATTTGATAAAAAGTATTGTAATCTTGGAAATAATCTATCTTTATATTTTGGTGAGCCTTTACGTTTTATGAAAGCCTGAACCCAAAAAGGGTGATTTTACAATTCTGTGTGAGCCCATGTATGTCTGTTTATCTGTTACTAGAGACGGATCTGAAATGGTTCGATGGATTTTTGTTTAGTATTAATATTATTTATTTAAAGGGCTATACCTAGGGAAATATTTTGATTTTAATCCTATCTATATCCTATCTACCCTATCGGTAGTTTAGTGACGAGGGATATTTTTTAGTAAAAAATGTATTGAAAGTTATTTTAACGATTTTCCTTATAGGTTGTTTCTAGAATTTTTTTTGACGTGTCAAATAGGATTTAACGTTGGTATTTGGGCAAATTTCGTTGAAGGGTAGTTTAGAGATGGAAAATTTTGGTACATATAAAATTTCACTAAAATGGCTACTAAGATTTTGTTTAGATTGTATATTTTGAGATTATGTTGTATAAAAAAAATAGTATACTACTCTTTGGAGTAAGATATCGTTTATGGGTTGTATACTTTTTACTGATTTTACAAAAACTTGACATTTTTAAAAATGTCTCAAGAGATTGGTTACAAATAGGTATCCTAAGATTGTTTGCCATAACAAATAGAATGATATACTTGATTTAGGGATGAAAATTAGTTTATGAGTTGTTTACTGAATAATGATTATTCAAGAACTAGAAATATTTTAAAGAGGACTCCAAATGGGCATTTCGAGAGCATGACGAATAAAATTGACTATTTATTATTTGTAGAAAAATTAGTTTAATGGTTTATTGATAATTTGCTACTAGCTATTTTCTATCTTAGTATCTTTTTAAAAAAAAATCAAGTTTTTAGCAAAAATACGTAACAATTTTGTTAAATACTCTGTCGGGTGACTATTTCAGATGATAATTAATTATAATGTTTCTTTATTTTACTGAAAAAATAATTTAAAAGTTAATTATTGACGTTTATCAAAATTTAGAATATTGAAAAATTTGCTTGAGAATTGATTTCAAATATTTTCTCATTATAAATAAAAATAGCCTTTTTTTATTATTAAAACTAACAAATAATTTTAGGGTATTTTAAAATTGGTAATATTTTAAATTTTAAATTTGTTAAAAATGTTTAAACAATTGGTTTAGAATTTATACATAAAGAGTGTTTATTAAGATAAAACCATATTGTGTGAGTGATGTGTTTATCTTATGAAGAAAACTTAATTGTGTTATACTGAAACTATCTTTTGTAAATCTTCTTCAAAATTCTAACACAAAATATTAGAGAGTTTGTGTGATTGAGTCGTAACATTTAAATACTTAAATTTTATTAATTAATCTATTCTCAAAAGACTGTTATAAACCAACAATAAAATTAAAATAATTACTATTTGACTTATATTTATCAACATATAAGTAAAATTAGTGTATTAAATATATATTAATTAATATCATAATTAAATACAGCTATAATATTGATTTAACATACAGTTTAATTTTGTGATTAGAATGGACTGACTGTATATTATGTGTAAACTTTGGGTTGAGGTGGATTGAACTGAGAGCATGCTCAAGAAAAGAGTAGGTGTCGTACTTTTGTAAATGTTGTAATGATTTCTGGAATTCCTATTGATATTGTGTTAGTAATTCATGACACAAGCATTGTGTGAGTGTAATTGTAGACGCTAGAATTTCCATAACTAGGATGCCTGAAACCTTGAAATTTGTAAATTGTATTTATAATGTTATTGTCAACTATTAGTTGGTATACTTTTAAAACACACGAATACAAAGTATTATTAAATAAAGTATTTATTTTGCTCCCCAAGAAAAAAGATGAGGTTCAAATTCAAGGAGAAAATACATAAAATACTTTAAATTGAGGTTTTAAAATGAGTAGAGCCTATACCAGAAATAGTATAGAAACACATGAGTTTGTAATTTGTTTGGTTGTTTCATATTTCATATTAGTAAGTAGATATTATTTTTTTAAGAAATAAAAATTATAAAGGTAGCATTCCACGTCTTTTTAAAATTTAATTTTACAAAATTATGTATTCAAATTTTAAGCAAACTGTATGAACACATATTAATAGTCCATCCACAGTGACATCAAATAATGAAGAATTTATAAATTGTTTTACAAAAAAAACGAGACTTCCATTTAAAACCTTCTAGAGACAAGCTGTAAATTTATAATTAATAAAAATAGTGTATTTATGATGTAATGATCCCGTTTTATTGAATAGATTTCTAATGCATTTAAATTTAGATTGTGTCAATTTTATTTGGTCTGACTGCACTGTTGCTGTTTTATTTCCGTACACGTGCAAGCAGACTACGTTGAATAACATTCAGTTACTTGTTTACAGCCCTCGCAATAATTAAAGAAAAAAACCTCATACTGTAGGTGTGAAAAAGAAGAGCAATATGCTTCATTTGTAAATTACATTGTTTTTTGGTACTTTTTCTAGAAGTAGATTTACTTGTGTCCGTAAGAGCTCGGCAGCTCCCGGGCACAATCTAAGTTTGAATTGTGATAATTAGTGTTTGTTTTTGCTTTTACTAGACAGAGTTATTAACTGTCGATTCGGGCTAGGACGTGTGTGTGCCGATATGGAAAATACATTATGATCTAAATATATAAAGTAAATCAAATTTTAAGAATTTACTTTTTTCGACAATTAAACAAAAATTATTTATGTAATTTTTAAATAAAAGTTTTATTAAATAACATAATAAAATGCTTTTAAATTATAAGATTTTTAAATCACAGATCACAGGTACGTGTATAAGATACCATAGTGCGATACTATAGCATAGCTTTCCCAATAGCGGGGCACGATAAAAAAAAAAGCTCACGGAAAATTTGGCAAATTAAGAGGTGCTCACCGATGGCTCGATAAAACACTCGTGGAGAGCACCGAAATCTAAGAAGTGTTCACCGAATAATTCAAGGGTGACTGCAGCAGTGAGGCAGCTGTTACACATACAGGCGTTCCTGTAGGTTCTTAATCAACAATGCAGAATAGCAACAAAGAATTGAAGTAACCATCAATGCAGAATATCAACAGAGCATTGAAGTAACCGATCACTGGATGTTGGAGAACCACCGAGGGACAGGTCGACTGAATATCCGTAGATAATATGTTTTGCTACATGGTATTATATTTTTATTTAATCATTAAATGTTATTGATCATAGCATTGAGGTAATAGATCAACGGATATGGAGAATCGTTGAGGAACAGATCAACAGAATAGCCGTAGATACACATATTTTGTTAAATTTAATTTTTTAACAAATTAATTATTCAATTAATTTCATAACTAATATAAGAGAAGCAGATGGTCAATGGAGGCTGGACCATCACCGTGGGATAGATCAACAGAATAGGAGTGGAAAAATGGTATGTTTGTGTCATATTTCAATATTTTAATTAATTAATCTCATACCCGCCTCGGTGGCGTAGTTGGCTAACGTGCTTGTCGTGATGAGCTCGACCGCTGAGGACGGGGAGATCGAAGTTCGAATCTCGGTCGGGTGAACTGGGGTGGTTTTACCTAAATAGTTTTCCACTCTCCCTCCACGCAAATGCGAGTTCACTTCCTCTAATTCAACCTTCCCAATTCCTAATCCATTAGAGTAATTAGTGCTAAAGCGGATAACCCGAATGGGTAGTAAGACGCGGTGCTAAATATTATTATTAATTAATCTCAATTTGGATAACAGAGCAGTAATTCATCTACGGTTGTTGGACTATGACTGAGGGACAGATCAACAGAAGGGCCGTAGATATATATGTTTTGATTTGTTAAATTTGATTATTTTGATTAAATAATATTTATTTAAAATTATTGTTAGTAAGGAAGCTCTTTCAAACATCTTATGAAATAAGTAGAACTTAAACGGTGTTTAGACATAGACAATAATATACGTAAGAAATTCAACATATCTTGTAGGTGATGATGTTTGAATCAAAAGAGGATTTAATTGGTGAAGTGTGTAGTAGTGAGGGAGGTCAATTTCCATTTTGTTCGTAAGACGAAAAAATCATGAACAAACCATATAATCAAGACGGATTAGAGGAGAGTAATGAGGATTGGGAAAATGAAACGTATGAGAGTGGATTAAACAAACTGAAAGTGGGAAATGCAAACAGTAGAAACTCATGCAAAGGGTTCATTTCCAGGACAGAACAGCCAGAAGAAGGGGAGTCAGGAATTAATTGTTAAAATCATATATTAGATGAAAATAGCCCAAGTGGACATTCCAAATTAAAGGATGGGGGTAGTGAAATTTCTATATTAAAAACACCTACTGTAGACATTGAGGATAGTAAAAGAGATTCTGATCCAGCTCAGGTAGAAAACAATTTAATTTAGGAAGGGAACAAAAAAATGGTACAGCTATCATAATAATAATAATGAGTCAGATGGAAGGAAATAATAAAAAATCGGAAACTCAGATGGAAGATAATAATAAAAAATTGGGAACTCAAATATCAGATAATAATAAAAAAATTGGGAACTCAAATAGAAGATAATAATAAAAAACTGAGAACTCAAATAAAGGAATTTAAAATAATATTAAAGAATTAGGAATAAAATTAGAGTGTAAACTAGATAACCTGGAATAATCGCATCAGGTACTTAATCGTAATGTTAAGGATCTAGATAAAAGTTTGATCTCTGTAAAACAAAATCAAAAGTAGTTGGACCAAAACCAAGATAATGTAAGAAAAATTCATTTCGATTTAATTGGGGGAGTTTACAAAGTAAATGAAACTATAGAAAGGTTAGAAAAGAAATTTATAAACACAGTCAAAAGCACAGAAAATAAGGTAAAAGGTATTGAGTTCAAAATTGTTCACATAAAAAACAGTGTCAAAATAGTTCAGTCTAACTTGGAACGTGAAGTCTGTAATATAAAGTTAGAGCTGGAGGGGCAACTGGATGTGAATAGGGATTATATTACGTCTCAAGTAGAAAATGTAGTGACTAAAAAAGTCGAAAGCATGGAGTAAAATGTCAAGAAATTAATAGATAGCTTGCGTATAACCCGAACGGGTAGTAAGACGCGGTGCTAATAATAATAATAATAGATAGCTATGTGAAAAATCTTGAGAAATTACAAAAAAAGTTGAGGACTTAGAGTTAAAAGTTAACGAAGTTAAAAATAAAAAGAGAGTTGATAGTCATGTTTGTCATAATAATGTCCTGTTTAGAGGAATGAGTGAGGAAATGTTATATTCAATTCCCAAATTCAAAGGGCTGAAAGGAAATATTTCGGCAATCCAATACATTCAAAAATTGGAACGTACTTTAGAAGGGGAACGATTTAGTGAAGCGAATAAGAGTGCTATTTTGTTATCAGGATTAAGAGAGTAGGCGAGGTCCTGGGCGAATTCTGTAGAAGGAGAATGGAATACATTTGTATATTTGTGCAGCTAAAGAATGTTTTGTTGGGAAAATTTTTGTCACAGGTAAAACAAGATAGATTTTTGCAGTAAATTTTCAATGGTAAATACATTGTTCGAGGAGAAACTATATGTGAATATCTTCACAAATATGCAAGGTACTTGAAATACTCTATAGAGGAAGAAAAGCTCATGGGGCATTTAATATATCATTTTCCTCAAAATGTACAAGATTCTCCGATTGGCGTGAATTTACAGGACCTTTAAGACGTGGAGCGGAGTAGGGGGGATTGTCGATTTCTGGCCCAAACAATAGAGGCAATTAACGAACAATGGGGGTCCTTAATTGATTGGGAGGGTGGG
>CABEEJ010000384.1:277406-297477 GCA_901482245.1 Timema douglasi | reverse complement strand
CCCTTCCTTCACCTCTGACAAGACATCTTGTGAATGTGGGGAATGCCAGGCCTCCACCGTGGTTCGGATCCCACGTTAAACTGTATCTCCTCCATTTCATCTCACAATCACCCTACCATTACACATTAGCGTAAGTGTGTATAACCCGAACGGGTTGTAAGACGTGGTGTTAATAATAATAGTAATATTACTAGATTAATTAAGAGGCATATAGTTTTAACGGGTAGTAAGACATGGTTTTTGGAAAGGGGGGGAGGGGGGGCAAGCATCTTACTTTCAAATATTGCCCATGTATTTTACTATTATGAATTAAGATAACAGGCTTTAGTTAGTTAAAGGGAAGTGATTTATTTAAAATATTTAATTAATACATCTTTTTAAAACACGTTTTTGTCCGTCACTGAAAGTCGTAGGGTTCTGAGTGAAAAGCTCGCAAAATATTTGGTTTCAGGTGAAGATGGTTTTCTATACAACGTTTGTGATTGGATTTGTTAAGAAAGTTTGTGGGTATAACAAGCTGTAGATAGCCTATGGCATGGAACAGACATACTTACATTTAAACCTAGAAATCAATACAAAAAATTTAGTGATGGAACGCTTGAATACTCGATTCATTGACTTCCTTGAATCCCATAGTATTAGAGGGATTTGAGATTCTTAAAAATTTCAAAATGGTAACCCGAATAAAATAATTGTGTGCCTGCAGTTTTAGAGAAAGTATATCTTCATTTAGGTGTAAGAAAAGTAGCAAACCATTTTTTTTAAATGTAATAAACTCTAATCATACTAACTAAGCGGGTAGTAAGACGCGATTCTAAGGGAAATACTTAACTTTGGTTATAACCCTGAAATTCCTTTCACAGAGAATAAGACCAGAGGATCCTTGAATTAAGTCCAAGTTCCTACTAAGGCTGGTTGAAAAAGAAGGTAAGATATTAAATAAATAAATTAGTAAATGTTAATTTATAAAAAAACTCACAAATTGTTCAGTAATAAAATATTATCTTTTTTATAAAAATATTTTGATGATCCTCTCGGAAACGCTCATAAAACGACGCTAAATATGAAACTGTGTTGCTCTTCTTGGTTTTTACTTTAGTGGCTCAAACGTTCATGTGCCACATAAAAAAAAAGAAGCTAACATCCATTTTGATAGAGCCCTGGAAAAAACTAATGCTTCCCGAGGATAATAACATTTATGTTAGTGCCCTATCTCCATGTCCAACCGGCTAAAAAGGCTACCTACAAATCTAGGTGACCCTAGCTGGAACGAGGCTTTTGCCGGTTCTAGGTTTAACTAGGTTGTATACTTTTGTGCTTTTTACCACCCATTCCGTTTAAAAGTAGTTTAATTACTCTAGTGAGGTAATTATGAAGAAGGTAGAATTTAAAGAAAATATACAAGCAAATTCGCATAAAAAAGTGTGGTTGGGCATGCGTTCTGAATGTCACACTTATAAAGTTTGGTTCTCAGGTAGCCTGGTTGTTTGGGTTCGAATCCACGCAGGTTTGAATGGGAGTACATTTTACTCAATGGTTTCCCAAATCTACGTCCTGCTAACTTTTAACTAATTAATCCCATTTCATTAATATAAATGCGATGTCCCGAATGGGCAGTAAAACGAACAGCAAGATTTTTCATAAGAATGTTAACAATTTCGTATTTACGTAGCATCTATAAGTTTAATAGTGTATGTAAAAACTTAATGTAACAGTGTTCATCTGAAAATATGATGAACAATCACAGGACGCCCCACTGTGATCTGGACAGTGTCCAGTCCCGACTTCCCTAGCCGGAGTCACGAATGTAACGCAATAAGCCTAAACCAACATTGAAAATAGTTTTAATTAAAATTACCTCTGGCATACTTTTTCAATTAAAAACAAAATTGTGTATAATCAAAATATCGTTTCCATTCACCTCCCCCTCCCCTGTCCTTCCTATCAACAATGGTTGGGAAAATCAGCGAGAAGTCTAGGAGAGCCTCATTCAATTCTGGGTGATGCTATCAAATATTTTGTTTATGTAAGCTCATCATTCGATCCTTTTTTTTTTGTTTCGAAACATTACACCTTACTACCTGTTCAGATTATACGCAAAGTGTAGACCTACTAATTACGCTAATTGGTCAAGGATGAGGAGGGTTGAATTTATAGGAAGTATACCCACACTTGCGTGGAGGGAGTAGTGTGGAAAGCCATTTTGGAAAAAACTCCTTCAGCACACCCGACCGGTATTTCAACCCCGATCTCCCTGTCATTGGCAGTCTAGTCTAACACAGGAGTGACGCGGCCACCGAAGAATGGTTCAGTCAAATTAAGATCTCCTATGTTTAGTTATTTTGTATCTCATACTCTTATACTCTCTTTATTTTTATAAATTAGTATGAATGAAAATATTATGACAAAAGATAACCCTTTAATATCCAAATAGAATGTTTTTTGTACCCCATCTTTCTACTCCTTAGGGCTATACTACTATTAACTAATTATACTAGCGCGTTTAGGATGAATAATAATGTATTTAAAATAAATGTACATTTTTTTTTATTGTTGGGAATGTGTGAAACGATTTAGGAAAACTGCCTTTATACTTATTAAACCCAACCGGTACTTTAACCCCGATCTCTCCATCAATGGCAGTCCAGTCTATTGCGAGAGAGATGTCTTAAACCATTCGATCACCGAAGTGGTCCCCATAGTTTTAAAATGATGAGAAAAATTATTATTTAACTCTGTTTGAATAATAATATAATATTTAGCACCGCGTCTTACTACCCGTTCGGGCTATACGCTTTAAGTACTAATTACTCTAATGGATTAGGACTCGGGAAGGTTAAACTAGAGGAAATGAACCCGCATTTGCGTGGAGAGAGAGTGGAAAACCATTTAGGAAAAACCACCTCCAGTTCACCCGAATGAGATTCGAACCTCGATCTCCCCGTCCTCAGCAGTCGAGCTCTACACGACAAGCGCGTTAGACAACTGCGCCACCGAGGCGGATAACTCTGTTTGAAGAGTTGTGTGAGTGCAAACCTGAAACATATCTTACATTACTTAACTCGAACTGTTATGTTTGTAACACTGCTTCAGTTATACTTAAAAGCTTTTAATGTAAGGGGAAAAAAAAGAATATGTCTGCAATTTAACAGAAGAAGTCTGCATAGGAATGATTAGAAAGAGATTAAAAATTCCAAACTCTGAATAAAAAAAGTAACGTAAAAAAAAAAGAGGAGAAGAACTCTTCGAATAAATTGCACCAAGAAACATAAATTTAAATAAATTAACGTGATAAGGCAAGTCATTAATTTTAAAAGAGTGGCATTAAGATAGCAAGAGCTTCGCTCGGCCGTATCGGGCGGACTTAAAAAACACTGGGAAATAAGAGACGGGACGGAAAAACTGGCGGGAGAATAAAATGGAGCAAGGGGAGAGAAACTGAAAGCTTGAATGCTTGCATGAACGGAGTGAGGGGGAGGGAAGATTTGGAGAAGACAAAGCTAAGAACACCCTTTCTTTCTTTTTTTCTTTTCTTTTTTTACCGTGTTAAGAATAGGTTGACTTGTAAATCCAACACAGGGTGTCGCTTCATTTGATACGGCCTCATGCTCAAGTTGATGGTTTGAAACACTTACAATATTCCTCATTTCCTTATGCTAATTAAATAATTCATACGGTATATTAAATGTGAAGGATTATTGTATTTATGAAAGTATATAAATACACATGTCAAACAAATCTGGTATGGTATGTCGGGGCTCGAATCCTAGCCGTATGAATGGAGCGTGGTTTTCCCTAAATGTTTTAACACTGTTCTTATTCGAAAATATTGGCATACTTCCTAAATTATATCGTAATCATCCCTAACCTATAAATATAATTAAATATATATAGTCCGATCGGATAGTAGGACGTGGAATAAAATATATATAAATTAGATGATTTATGATATTGAATATGGAGATACAGGCCAGTGGTAGTCTTAAGCTTAACTTAAGCTTATTTACCAACCTCTGGCGACTGTTGGGATAGTTCCCCTTAAGAGGAAAATATTCAGATATCAGCCGGGAATCGAACCCGTTACCTCTGGATTTGTAGCAAGCTGTACTGTCCTCTACACCATGGGGCTGGTTTCTAAATATATACTATTGGTCTACACATTCTTCCTAATGTGAAGACCATGAGAATATCCCTAGAAACAGTAATGTAGCAGTTCTATGGTAAGATGAGTATGGTTCTTACCCGCCTTGGTGGCGTAGTTGGCTAACGCGCTAGTCGTGTTGAGCTTGACTGCTGAGGACGGGGAGATTGAGGTTTGAATCTCGGTCGGGTAAACTGGAGGGGGATATTCCTTAAATGGTTTTCCACTCTCTACCTCTAAGAAAATGCGGGTTCATTTCCTCTAATTCAACCTTCCCAATTCCTAATCCATTATCGTAATTAGTACTTAAAGAGTATAACCTGAACGGGTAGTAAGGCGCGGTGCTAAATAATAATAATAATAATAATAATAATACATAAGTATGGTTCTCTATGCAAACACACCCTTTTTTTGGTAGCATCACTAATCGAAAAAGTGTCCCTTGTAGAATCCTACCTGCAGCTTTCTAAACCATCATTTCTAGGCAAGGTACACCAGAACATCTAAAGTGACAGAACATCAGTAAATATCAGGAGTGTTTTTTTGTGTGTAAAGAAGATTATTCAAAAACAATGACAAATACATGATGTGTGGTCAAGAGGTCTTAATAACTCGTAGAGAAATGTGACGGGGCGTAGCGTGGTTCTTTTTTAACTTGGTCATTTGTATTTAATCTATTTGTCCAGGTTTATGTTTCGTGATAGCTGTTAAATGCATTTTTTCAAAAAGCTACTATATTTGTTGGTTTACAGTTATTAAAACTATTTTAATCTGTAGAGTTATAGCAACCAGAGCCAAAAGTATCAATTTACAACATTGTGAAAGGTAACAAACCCACTTAACCCGCTTCATTTGCTTAATAGCTAAGGCTAGGGTGGGCAGCCATGTTATAAATCGCCTCAAGTGACGAATGGTCCATAATTGTCTGGAAAATTTAAATTTTCCAGCTCTCTCATTAAAATAAACTTTTTCCTGACGGCGTGTGCTGATTGTAAATTGTGTACAGTGTTAAGCTTCCCATTTAACAAGTACACTCAAAATACCTTAAATATGATTAACACGATAAATACAAGAACTAATATATTATAATAATGTGTGGCAGAGATTACTTCACGGTGAGTGAATGTTGCCGGGAAACGCCCAAATTTCAGGAAAACTGCCCCAGCTGACTATGCCGGGACCATCAGGAGAACAACATCTCACCCGCAGGCCCCACTTCGATGAAATGGATGAGCTATTTCTCTCTGCTCGCCACGCAGTCTTCGAGCGTTAGTTGTCATTCAGCGCAATTCCGCTAATTACCTCCCCCTCTGTTGTCCGAGTGAAGACCCTCCTCGAGTACGTCAGTTCTGTTAATATATAACCGTCACTCCTCGCTTAACATTTTGTATTCTCTTTTATCAATTCGACGGAAGAATCCCTTCAACGTTAATCTACATCGGCGAACAAGCTACTGGTGACTACGATGTGTGAAACGTTGGTCTCTCCATCTCAACGCAGATGAAGCCTCATCTGAGAAGATGAGTAGGGGATAGCTTTTACTTCTGAAGCAGACATTTATTTGAAGATTATCGTTTTATTTATCAGAATGCAAGAGTTTAGTTGTCAAAGGCTTTTAATAGCAAATATAATTTTTAATTTCCATTTGTAAAATAAATGTTTTAGTAAGTCTTGAGCATTAATTAAGAATTTTTATTTTATTCTTTACGTCTTATTTTATTACATGTCATTCGGTTGTATACTTGTAAGTCATTTTAGAGGCTATTTTTGGTCATTTTAAGTCATCAAAGACCTGTCCATGCTGATGAGCAACTATCTCAATCTATAGAAAGATACAGTGATAGAGGTAAAAATCAATTAAAGTATCTGCGACATTGATGACATGTCATACGGCTGATTGATTTAAGAACCCGTTGATAACATTTATCTTAGGCAAGTAATACAGCTCAAACCAGAACTCTTATATTGGTGAGGTTTTCTGTATTCTGATTTAGAAAACAGTAGAATTGAGACCAGTGTAAAAGTTTAAACTATATTAAAAATAAAATAGAGTGTTAAAATAGCCATTTTAAAAACAAATTGATCCTATTTTTTCTGTTGTCAAATGAATAATTAAGAAAAACAACTACTCGATGAGTGTTAAAATTATAGAGTGATCGTGGATCCAGTTAACTTATTAATAAGTTGTGAGATGGTCTCTTAAGTGTCTCGGGTTCATTTTGCCATTAAGTAGTTATTTACTCACACCTTTAAATCCAATGTCCGACACCTCAGCTTAGTTGGTAGCGTGTCTGTATACTGTAGTGGGTTCGATTCCTGACATGTAAAAAAAATTACCATTTCTGAAATCTTGGTTTAACGTTCCACGGTAATGATATAATGGCCGTGGGCTAAATTTTGTGTCTTTCCTAGGTTTAAGTTACTTTATTATTTGTGTTTTAACAGTCGTTTCAGAACGTGTACGTCAAATACCTTAGATAAAATATAAAATTTAAATCCAACGAGTATTTACATAATATCCCCACCACCAGCAAGTCCTTATAGCAATAGAAAGATGCATTAGAGCAGAGGTCGGCAAACTTTTAGTAGTGTTGTGCTGAAGTAATATTTCAAAGTAGCTCAGCTTGCCAACAAACCTAGGCCCACCCATATCGTTTGTATTTTTATACTAGTTAACTAGTACAACTAGTAAAATAAATTAAAGTTTATTTTCTAAAATTTAAATTTGACAACATATTTCTAAATCGGTTACATTAAATAGCAATTGTTTCTAGAATATTTAATATTTAAATATAAATCAGAATAAATACATAAATTATAAATGTGTTTGGAAAAATTTAAGTTTTGAAAACATTATTTTGAAACAAAACATTTGAATCATTTAAAAATAAAACACGTTATTAACGTTATTACTCACATCAATGGTTTTAGTTAAAAATAAAGGTTTTCATATGATTTTTATTCAAATCACTAGTCGTGCCATTGAAAATCGTTCCGCGTGTCATTGTTTGCTGACCCCTACGTTGAACCATTTTACAACCACAGTGAGATTTATATAATTAGCTGTGCTGGATTAAGTATCTAATCTCTCATAGTTGTCAGGTACAATTGTAACTGCAACTAAATATCCCTCCCGAGTCGAAGAGGGCTGTGTTATCTAATAGACCACAATATTAATTGATCGCTCATATATAGATGACCATTTCCGCACGTCAATCACAGAGTCTGAAATCTGCATTAAAATATGAATGAAGAATGACCTTGAGCAAGGGATAACTCCTGGACAGCTCAGTGGTTAGGGCATTGGCATACTAAACCAAAGGTCTGGGTTCAATTATCGTGTACAAGTGTAATTTTACTATACTAAGAATAGGATAGCTATATGTGTCTTTGTGTGTTTGAAGGGTATATGCTTATTTATATATGTAAAATAAAATGTGACAAATTCAATGTTATATCGAATAATAAGTTTTAATAGAATAATTAATAGAAATAATAAATTAATAAAGTTTGATATGTTATATAATAATAAATAATAAGGTTTTTAATAGAATACATAATAATAATACATTAATGTGGTTCAATATAGGCGAATAAGTAATAATACATTTATATAGTTTAATAGAGTTTGATATTCTTTATAATAGTCTATGGTAGTATTATAGTAATAATACATTAATTAAGTTTAGTATTATATACAATATTAAGAATATCCAACTCATTTAAAGATTATTAACTTATTATTACTATTATCTATTCTATTAAATCTTACTATCTGATGTTCACGTTATCTTACACACCTTTGTTTAAATTTCAACCGCAGTTTTATGTTTTGAATGTTTAATATTATACTTAGCGCCAACTCTTATTCGTATATGTGGAACTTCCTCTTTGAGGATTCCTTCAATTATAAGAGGACCTTGTAAATCTCACCCCCTACCCCTTTCCCCTTACTTTCTACGCCCATGCTCGTGACAGAGGAGGAAATAGGAAGGACACGTAAGAGGAGTTGCAGCCCCATTTCCTCCATTAATTGGAGATATCAACCTCGGCACAACTGGTTGCAATTGATTCGTGGCCTCTCGGAATAACTGTGTCAGGATCACTTTTCATGCCATGAGATGCATTTAGCCGCCTACATTCCCCGACCATGAAAGAGGATTGCTGTGGGGTAGAAGGGGCAGGTGTAACCAAGAGAAACGAAAGCAGAAGGAGGAAATTGTTCAAATTCTTTCCAATGTTTAGCTAGCTAATATTCTCCCGAAATTAATGATTACTGTCACGTTTTAAAATCAGTTATATTCCCATGTAAACGTTAGGGTTTCTTATAAGTTCTTGACTATTCCGTACGTAAAACATATTTTTTAAATCTCTATAAGCCTATATATTTAAAAAAATCTTTACGTTCAACGCCAAATCCATCAGATGCTGAATCAAAGGGATATAATTGAAGAAGGTATTTTCTTAAAGAAGTTCCCTAGAGCTAACGGTGATATAGGATGAAGATCAAAGTGATAAATAAAATTAGAAAAACCACTCTAAACGCATACGGCTGACTTAATAAAGTCAACCTCCTTGAAACTATACAATTCAGTTTATTGCCTATTTATGACATCGAGAGCATGACCACATATACGTGACTACATATTTTATATATTTCCTCTGGTTATAGGACAATCACAGTATAAAAGTTGTTATTTGAGTGTTATAGAAGTTATCAGATGTGTACCAAGTTATGTTATCTGCGACAATCACACTGGTCAGATAGAATCATTGAAAATATAAGAATAATTAAATAATACAATTTGTTAAAATAAAAAATAGTTTCAATTTTTTTAAAGAATAATTTAATCCTCTATTTCCTTAACTATAGAGAGTATATATCTATGTCTACCTTGAAAAAACTTTCGTATTTTTATAATTTAAAATGTAAATTCCTTTAACCTCTATCGGGGTGACCTGGCGGTCTAGGGGTAAGGTGTCAGACTTCTGTGCTGGGGCTCCGGGGTTCAATCTTCGGTCCCGGCACAGATTTAACTGATTACCAAACCCTTCCTTCACCTCTGACAAGACATCTTGTGAATGTGGGGAATGCCAGGCCTNCCTCTGACAAGACATCTTGTGAATGTGGGGAATGCCAGGCCTCCGCCGTGGTTCGGATTCCACGTTAAACTGTAGGTCCTCCATTTCATCTCACAATCACCCTACCATTACACATTAGCATAAGTGCGTATAACCCGAACAGGTAGTAAGACGCGGTGCTAATAATAATACTAATAATTTAACCTCTATGTTAAGCGTAGAGCCGCAACAAAGCTCCTCCAATTAAGTCTATTATCTGCCACACTTGTGAGTTCGTGCTAATATCTTCATCGACGGTCTTACACCAAGTCGTTAGTTGCAATGTTATTTAGTAACCATAGTTTTTACGTAAAATTTAAAGATTCAGCTGGAGCAACACTCTTATTTTGGGATTCCTACCCACGGATTTCCTTAAATATATTTCACTTTATCTAAATTGTTAGTTGAAATGATAAGAATAGTTTACGTCCTTGTAACAGGAACTACATGACGACTAATTTTTCATGCTCTTGACATGACCAGTAGATCGGAGCGATCCTTTAGTGAGCTCTAAATCGCTTGTATCGCAACTGCTCTACTGCAACTGTTCGACCTCGATGGAATTAGAACAAATCCTCTCAGAGGTGGTTGTTTGGGCAAAACATTAAAGTCTCGTTAACCGTAGAATGAGGCCCTATGTGACACTTGCTCAACTTAAGGGTGTTAAAGGGCGTTTAGAATAGCTTTTAAAACTCAAATTTATTTAGCGGAATTAGTTTGGTACTATCTTTATTTTGGGTACCCTTATACTTTTCTTGCAAGCTATACGCATCAAAATACGCTTATGAGGAAGGTAGAATGTAGAGTAAATATACCAGCATTTGCGTAGAAGAAGAGAGAGGACCAATTTGGTTAAAGCCTCCCTCAGGTTCCGCTTCTAAGCTCTTGAGTATTTTTTTTTTCTAAAATAACTTTCTTTAGGACATTCATTAAAATATGAATTGTTTTAAAATATGTATTCAAATTTATTAAGCTTTTATTAATACACCTTTAAAACTTTATTAAAAATTGTTGTAAATAATTTTGATTTAAGCTAGAGTAATAATTGTTTTAAAAGGGTCCTCAAGCACATTTCATATTAAACAAAAGTGTGATAATCAAGATAATAAATATAGTTTTCCGACATAAAGCAATAATATAAGTAATTCCAAACTCATTTGAACATCCTGAAAGGGCCTAGTGCCGTGACGCGTTGCGGACGATCAGAAATCAAGCGTTATTTAAGAAATTGTTTATGATTTAAAAATATGTTTCACCACAAAATGTAGATAAAGGTTTACTACACGATCAAAACCTTAAAACTTTTTAGTTCTAATAAATTTCTATTATTATTATTATTATTATTATTATTATTATTATTATTATTATTATCATCACCGCGTCTTACTACCCGTTCGGGTTGTACGCACTACGATGTTCAATAGAAATATCTCATTTCTAAGAAAGAAGAAATGGATTAGAATCCTGTATCCAACCTCTCTCAAACTAATTAATGACGTTGCCTTGTTGGTGAATTCAAAGTTATTTTTCAAAACAGGTTGCAACTTATTCTGGCGCACTATCACACTAAGTCACCAATGTACGAAAGAAAAGGAATAAAATAAGCAGTTTGACCTTCTAAGCCTCTTTTTTATAAATTGACCATAGCTCCACTCTTATACTGATGAAGATAAACACTCACTATTATTTAATGCCTGAACGAAAATGAGTTGCATTTATAAATACAATTTTTATTGTATTCTATTTTTGATAGCCAAATACTTTCATGGACTTTTTAAAATATTGTCCATTTTTGTGAATAAACTAAAAAGCATAAGTTGTAGAAGATTAAATTTTTTTTTTTAAAAAACCCTTCAAAATTAAAAAAAAATACCTGTAGAACAATGTAAGATTCCTTATGGAGTCATTTAATTTCCTTTTACAATATGACGTATCTTTAGAACTCGTCGAGTATAGCCTCGGTACATTAATATGCGAAAATCTCTCTTGACTTGCCATTTAGTCACATGTAGACGTCATTAAGTAATATTTTAATAGGGCTGCGATATAAAATGTAAAGATAATCGAGTATTGTATCGAGTATTTTGAAGCTTCAGAACTGCTATTCTCATTAGAAATACTCTCGTGTGAGAATATTTATCTTAAATTGTGTGGTTCCTTTAAAAGTTTAGGTCCTTATGTTCTATTTATTTAATTAATTTGCTATTTTCTACATTTTTAAAACAGAAAAATGTATATTCAGTCAATGGCTCAGTGCTTAAATAGCCTGGTACATGAACATGATCGCTTAGGCATTAAATAAGAAATATTTAACTTCTAGTTCTGATGTTATATAAGGTTTTTTAAGTTGTGTAATGTAAATTTGTGTCTTTTATTCAATCCTGAGGTTATGTTATAAGAACCCGCATGGGTAGACACGCGAGAAATAGAGTATGTCTCATTTAAAAAGGTTTATCGCTGACATAGAGGTTGGGGTTCACATCTCAGCTAGGTTAACTGGGGGATGTTTCCTACCTATGAATTATAGCCATCTTTTCCATCCTTTCTTAACGTCAATGTTGGAGCATTTCCTAAATATTACATTCTTCATACCTATACCATGTGATTTAGAGAGGAAATATATCTTTTGGCAGTGAACCCTACAAAACTTAATAAAGCCATTGCCATAATTAAAGTCACGTGATCTTGAAATTTCACTTTTCATATAAAATAAATACTTAAAGACAGTAAAATATTATCAATATTGAATGCAAATATATATATTTGTATTTTCTTTAATTACCTAAGTTATTGAAAATGGCTAAGTGTTGGTTGCACCCTGGAAAAAATTTACCCTGTGTGTTTGAGCCAACTTAATACTAATTTTTTTTAATACTATTTACTTACGAAAACATTTAATTTTATGTTTAATCCCCCCCCAGTTTTACTAAATATATTTCGTATGAGTCACATTTTTTTCAGAATGGTAATTGTTTTCAGCCCGACGTGGTCGAATAATTTGTCATCGGCAGAATAGAGAGGTCATATGATTCACTTACCTAACCTATCCTAACCTAACATAGCCCTAGCTAAACCCAACCTAGCCTACTGAAACTCCTTCATTCTAGTAGTTCTGAAACGGACCGCTAAAAAAATAAAAGTCATGTACGTCATCTTAATGACTTTCAGTTGCTAGTATCAAAGCTTTGACTCGCCAGCGGGCGCGAAAACTTACGGATTATTTTAGGAAGTTTCAAACGCCCACGTTTTTATCAAGGGCGCTACCAACACGGGCGCAAACAACACTCCCCCCCCCTCCCCCCATTGTAAATAACCCATGGTTCAAACTTATACATAAAAAATAAACAAAAAGTAGTGAAACTCGGATAATGTAAAAATATTACTTTTCCAGGAATTGGACATCCTGTAATTATAATGTTAATTATATTTAAATCTTGTGGAAGTAGGGCGTTGTTTACTCTATCATAAAAAAAGGGCGTTACAAATGTATCATTGATGTGGTCACACTTAATTTATAACGCAGGTCTTTTACTTCCTGGGCAGAACAATTTCCATTGTTTGAAAACTAACGGGGAATACAACGCAATAGATTGAGAAGAGTAAATAGTGTTTTTCTTATTAATAAATAGAAAAAAGGTTTATTCCTAGAGTTGAATGAGTTAGGGTGATTTTTATTTTCTATCAGATAAGTTTTTTTCATATACATATTTTTGAAGGTGGAATATGTGGCAGTTGTTACGTCCAGCTGGCTATTAAAAATATGTGTATATAATGGAAGAACGTTTTATAGTTCAAATGTTTTCATAAAATTATTATTTATAATATGTGGGCCTATATTTATCTCATTAATTATGAAGTGATATTCTTGTACTATCTATCATCGGGTTAAGATTTTATTTGATCATGATGACATATTTAAGATTATCAGTAATATGCTGTTTCATATTGTCTCCTTGTATTAGTCCTGGTCTACCAAAAGGACTTGAGTCTGTTTTGCGAGAAGGGGCCCCGCTGACCAGAACCGGTTAGTGGCCACCTAGGGCCGGCTGTTAGGAAGCTAGGATTTGTGTGGTTCCCAAATAATCATCGGCCCGGACGGTGGACAATGCTGAAACCGGTCCGTCTTCTTTACTTGCTTGCCTGCCTTATCCCAATACTAGTAGGCCTTTGTCTGAGGAAAGGTGTTTGATGGGATCGTTGGGAAGGGGGTTGGGGTGGCGGGTACATGTAATGACTCTCGTTACGCGTATGGAAATAACCAGCTGGTCTGACCGGTCCTAAAACGAACAAACGTACAGGATTAGATTTACTTTCCAATCAAGGACATCTACAAATTATATGTTGTGTATCGTTGGCCTTAAACATTCACTATATTTATATAATTTTACCAATATAATTTAACTGTACCATATTTTGTAGTAATTTATTGTATTTATAAAAATAGTTTCATCGTTTCATTAACTAAGTCCAAACACATTGTGGCGATAATGGGTTGAGTGGCTAACTCACTGATTGACCTCAACGCAAAGTATGGTATTATTTCTGGTGTATGCACTGGATGAAAACGTATCGTTATGTAAGACTAACCATCTAAATGATCCTTCCACCTGCGGGCATGTAGACTAGATGTCAGGATGTGATGTTGATGGGAGGTTACAGAGTAAAATCGTGGTCGGGTGTATTGAGGATGGATTTTTCCTTAACTGTTTCCCATTATACCTTCCTCCACCCAAATACGGGTCCAAGGCCGTAGCCGGAGGGGGGGGGGGAAGTTGGGGGTTCCAACCCCCGACAAAATTTTATGAACCAAATATATATGGCTTTATTTATGGTTCAAACAATATCAAAATTAAGATACAAGTACAAATTATAGGGCTGTTTTACCATATAAAGCACTTTAGAGAGCTTCTAGAGGTGTTAAATATTTAGAAATTTTCCAAGCTTTCGGAATTTTGGGGGTTATTTTACCATAAAATAATACTTCACAGAGCTTCAAAAAGTGTTTAATATTTAGAAATTTCCAAGCCTTCGACAGCTAGGGGGTTATTTTATCATGAAAAAAAAAAACACCTCAGAGAGCTTCTAGAACTGTTTTTCATTCATAAATTTTCCTATCTTCCAGCAATTGGGGGATGTGCCCACCAACCCCCCTCCCTTGAAATTATTGCTGTGCTACGGTATTGGGTGTTGCTCAACAAACTTATTCCTTCCTTATCCTTAATGCAGGCCCAACAAATGCTAAAACCGTGTCCAGCACCAGAATTTTACAAACAACCAAATTAATTTTGAATAAAGTTCATAAAGCTTGAAACACTCTTTAGCTTTAAGACGTAGTAACCCACTTAGGTGTTTGAATGTCTATGATGTAACTCTCTCAATAGACCAGACTTTCGGTTACGAGAAGACAGGAGTTTAAATCGCAGTTGGTTTTTACTAAATAGTTGTTCATTCTCAATCCACGCAAATGTAGGTACACTTATACTAAATTTAACGTTACTATTACATAATACATACATTAATTTGCTCGTATGCATCCAACTCATATTGATAGTAAAGCACGGCGACTAAAAAAATGTGTTCATACGACTAAAACGTGCTAGAGACGAGGAATGTTGGAACTAGATGAAGTGTACCCGCATTTACGCGATGATAAATTGGCAAAATATAAAGGAAAAAATACCTTCACTATGCTCAACTGGGATTGAAACCCTAATGACCCCATCACCTGCAGTTGACGTTATTGTAAGAGTGACTTTCGGTTAATTCCTCCGCAGTGAAACCCACTGGGTGGACTGGGAATTCGCTAATCTTTTTTTTTGATAAGAACTTTAGTTTATCGATTGATGTTTATATTTTACTAAACTAATTATTTGTTTTACTTTAATCTAATACTAAAAAAGCCAGCCTTTGACCCGGGCCGGACTCCTGAAGGTTTACCATGGTAGCAATGGTCCACCACAGGTCCACCTCCCATCTTGGTGGGCCTGAGCACACAAAGAAGACGCTTTCGAAAGAAAAAATTATTAAAATTCGCAATACTTTGCAATCAATAAAAATCCAACCAATTTTAAGTCATTCTGTTCATTGTAAACCTAAATGTAGAACCACTAATAGTGTAAATTGTTAGCATTCCAACCACAGTTGTTCATATCAGAGTCGATAAAATGACAATCAGCTAGTATAATCAAGAGTTAGAACTTATGGAATAGACCTACCTGAGTGGTGCTCATAATTTGTTCTCAGCGAATCATAGTTTGAAGGATGTCATCTTTATTTACAAATATGAATTATATACTGTTATCTTAGCACATTATTAATAATAATCTATTTTATTTATTTGTAGTATTTATGAATTTCATTTTCATACGGAATTTGAGTAATTTTAGTATAATTCAGTTTTTTATGGTTGCTTTTGTGCTTACAAGACACATTCATTGTTTTCTGAAAATAGAAAAATGATACCTAGACACGGGAATAGATCCCGGTACCTTTGGCGTAGTACACCAATGCTCTAACCACTAAGCTATCCAGGAATCGTCCCATGGTCAGGGTCACTCTTCACTAATATTTTAAGGCTGAGTCTATGATGGACGTGTGGAAGTCGTCGGCTACAAATGTGTGATTCTATTAATATCACGAGCTATCAGATAACGCAGCTACCCTAGACTTGGTAATTGGCTTATTGCTGCCAATTGTACAATTATTATAATTGTAAGGACGTGTATTTAAAAGTTAAATGGACAAATCTATTATATATATATCTTTATCGAGGATTTACTCAATCTAGATATCATATTCTTAAGATTTAAAAATGACACCTGGACACGGGAATCGAACCCGGGACATTTGGCTTAGTAGGCCAATGCTCTAGCCACTGAGCTATTCAGGAATCCCTGAGCACGGGATTTGGCTATTTGATTCTTAAATATGTGGTCCCTAACAATTATAATAATTGTACAAGTGGCAGGATTCAGCCAACTACCGAGTCGAGGGTGACTGCGTTTTCTGATAACTCGTGATATTAATACATCACACATTTGTAGCCGACGATTTCCGCACATCCCTCACAGACTCTGCCTTAAAATATTAGTGAAGAATGACCCTGGGGACGGGTCTATTCCTGGATAACTCAATGTTTAGAGCGTTGACGTAGTAATTCAAAGCTCCCGGGTTTGATTCCCATGTCCAGGTGTTATTTTTAAATTTTCAGCATATGATATCTATATGAAGTAATCCTCACGTAAAGCATAAATATTAGCTTTGTCTATTTAATTCTTAAACATTCATTGTTGTTTCCCATTTTATTTCATATCTTCTCTTAGCTTTGAAATCAATAGACATGGAAAACATTTGTTAGCCTTAGTGGGTAGGGAAAACCATCCTTGAAATTATCAAGGTTTTTTTATGACACTATATTTTATATCCATACGTACCCAATATTTATAAAGTGAATTTTTTTCGGGATTATTTGGTACAGAAAAAGTGTTGAAAGGCATTCAATTACAGATATCAGAGAAAACAAGTACAGTAATTAGGCTTAAACATATTATAAGCAGACTATGGTTTAAAATATCATACACAATGAAAACGGTGTATGCCTATCAGTTTGATAAATGACCTTTAAAATGAAAATTTCAATCTATTTTAATAAATATATATCATTACCGGTATCTAAAATATTATTACTAAAATATGGCTTAATTATCGTTAGTTGTTGTTTTAAGTTATAAGTTTCCACAGTTCTTTCTTTTTTTTTAGGTTGGATTATAATGTTTAGGGATAGAAAAGTATTCTAGTTTGATACAATTCAGTGGCTGCACTTTGGCTATAACTGGCATCTTAATTAATAAAAACAATAACAATCAGATTTCAATAACATATAGTTAATTTTGTAGTAAATTTTCACATAAATAGTTTATAACGATACATTTACAATCAAAAGCTAAATCGAGTTCGGTTGTCTTAAAAATTGTAAGATATGTTAACGACTGAAATCTAACACCTTAAGGTTTCTTTGAGACTCAGATAGCTTTGATCTAAGTCTGAAGAGCGAGCCTCCTTTTATTCTATACCATGTCTTACTATCCATCCGTGCTATCCGCTTTAAGGATTAGTAAGGCTAAATTATAGTGTTAATTGAACCGCATTGCCTTTGAGGGTAGAAGGAATCCATTAAATGAAAAATATCCTAAGTCCACCCATCTTGGATCTAAACCCAAACCTCGTCGTCCTCAACAATCAGAGTAAATGAGCTTGACATTTAGTTCGCGTGGCCATACATTTTGGTATTATTGAATTGTAATCATAAACTAGGACTTAAATATCCTTATTGGCCCATTGGAGTCATTTATCCCCACAAGACTTTCATCCTTCCTCCAGGAAAATGATAAAGCAGCTATCAACATTTTCTTTCTTCATACTTCCCCTTTAATGAGAAACATTAATTATACGATAGCCAGAATACTTACACCAAACCATAGCTAGCGGTCTCGTTTCAACGCGCCATGCGTACATTTTGCAATTACAGCTCTAAGCTATAGCCTTTAGAATAAAGAAATGTACATTTTAAATTGTATTTTTCTGAGAAGAATATATATTCCTGTTATAATTTTAATCCCAAATCAAAAACTCTCTACATTGCTTATTTTCTAATTGTGTTTTCTTACTCGGTGTATGGCTTTCATATATACTATCTATCTATATTAATAGAATGAAAAGCTAGTTGGTCTGTCATGAGCATTACGCGATATCTATCGCATGCAGAAGACTGAAAATTAAAATAAAAAAGCCCTTGTTCACGAACGTGTGCACCTTGAAGCCAGAATTTATCCAATTTTGATTGGATTTTTCAAAATTAATTAAAAACCGGGTCTGAAGCAAACCAATCACTTAACTAGGAAACAATTTATCTAAGGCAATGCTGAATACTTCAGCTAGTGTATAACAAATATAAGATCATTTTGGTAGAACTCTATGAATCATTGTCTGAGGAACTCGTTCCCCATTTTAATATTGTTGAAATTTGATTAATTTTGTTGCACATCCTCAGAGTATAACTTTTCATTAAGAACAATATGAAAATGCTCTAGTACAGGAATGTCCACATGTAATATGATATTATTTGGGGATTTGTTATAAGTTTAATAATTATAGCATATGAGGTTGGTGTACTATATATGTAATTCTTTTTTTAGGCATATTTATATGTTATAATTTAATAATTAAATGCATCTTGTAGAAACAAAACAATCTTTAATTTAGAAATATACCCCACTTTAGCATAGAAATAAGCCTCATCACACTATGGGTCAATTTTTTTTTTTACGTTTCCGGTTTTCTTACTTTTATTATTTTATATTTTTAAGGGTTGAATGAAAGGGGCAACATGATGGGGAGGGAAAAGGTTAATGGCCGTAGGCTTGGCGAGAGAAAACTGGACAGACCAGTTTAAAGGATTACAAAGGAAGTAAGGAAGGATAGGGAAAGGGAAACGAAGGGTAAAGGGGGGAATGTGACCCTTCGGCCACAGGGCCTGTCCACTTCATGCAATATTACCTTCCCCCCTTTCCACCGGTACCCCTTCCGCTACTGGGATCACCGGGACGCGACAGCGGTGCAACCAATTAACAACGGCTCGCACACTTCAGGGCTGTCTAGACGACTGCAATATTTACTTTTAAAGATGAAAAACGCTCCATCAAGACATTATGAGCCGAAATTGATTACTGGAAAACATATTTTTGTGTCTATTATTGAATAATACAAATCCTAACCTGCTTCGGTGGCCTCATGGTCTAAGGCATTACTCTCGTTTCAGACTAGACACACAGGGATGACAAGGGATCGAATCTCGGTTGGGTGCAATGAGTGTGGTTTTTCCAAAATGGTTTTCCACTATACCTCCTCGCAGATTCAGGTACACATCCTCTAAAATCAACCTTCCTCGTTCCAATCTCATTGGCGTATTTAGTACATATATGATTAACCGGAAATGATAGTAAAATTTGGTGATTAATATATATATATATATATATATATATAATGACCCTACTACTTTCAGTATGATGATCTATAAATTACAACTACGTAATAAATTAAATTCTTCTTAGAATTCTGAAAATAATTTCAGTTAAAAAATTAAAACCATTATAAACAAGAAATCTTTTAAGAATATATCGAAAAAACTGAAAAGTGTTCTTAAAATGCCCTTAATTATTTTCTCATATTATTGTTGATAATTCGTAAAAAGATTTTATATAATTATATATATTTTATTATATCAATATGCTGGATATTTGTATTTCATACGTTTTAATACACACACACACACACACACACACATATATATATATATATATAGGCCAGAGGCCTATACAAATATGCGGCATATCAAAATAAGGCAAAGATGCTTAGCGTGATCTGCGAATAAACACCACATGTTAACGCAGGTAAACTTTTCTCAGACCTATGCAACATATCCTGCTAAAATAATTACCACTTCATAAGCTCTCAGTTTTTATAAAATTTTACTAGAATTGTCTACGAGTATGTATGACTGATGGTGTTTCTATAAAAAATATTTTTTTTATAGAAAACCCCTATATTACAAATGGGCAGTTCAAGTACACTTTTATAATACCTTAAAGTTTATGAAGTGGTTTGAGAAAAGTTTATCTACAGAAACATTACATACAGTACTCCTTAATTCCAAACATATCAATTCAGTGGCCGGGTTAACTCAAGAGTCAGCGGGCTGGACTAAGTGTTCTATGCTCTAGTCGGAGACAGGCCCGTATCCAGAGTTTTCTT
>CABEEJ010000384.1:256643-277345 GCA_901482245.1 Timema douglasi | reverse complement strand
AACAGTGGGGGGGGGGGGCGGACGAATCTGACCTGCACGGAGAGAAAAATATATCAAAACTTCGTACAAAAACATATTCAAGTAGACCCATTCTTGCATTCACTAATAATTGATATAACTTTAATAAATCTTAGAAGGAACTTACTTTTTAGGCGACTTAAGTTGTAGATCAAGTGATTTTAGACTCCAGTGTTGCCAAACGTGATAACTATAATAAACTGATCGCACAACGGCAGGTTTGAAATAACCCGAAAACAACAAAATACATTTGAAGGAAGGGATTAAATAAATGTACACTCTTGGAACTACAACTGTAGTTTGCACAGAGTTTAACAATCAATTTTCATTCAAGATAGTTTTATAATTTTTTATATCTCATAATATTTCCAAATTTTGTCTATATTTCGAGGGAGAGGAGAGCTTCAGCCCCACGAGCCACCCCTCCCTTCTGGATACGTGCATGGTCAAAGAGGTTTGGACACATTGTAATTTTCACCTTAGATTTATCGTCCTGACTCTATGCTAGGATATCCTCATTCTGTATTATTGAGTTAGTGTTAACTACGAATACATGCAGAGGTGCGTGACACTTAAAACACATTATATATATATATATATATATATATATATATATACCTGAACTGGTGAGCCCATGGACCAAACGTCAAGCTCATATAGTCTGCTTTGCCATTGATGGGGAAGTCAAGGCTCGAATCTTTATTGGGTGTATCCAAGCTGTTTTTTACTAAATGATTATCCACACTTCATTCAAACAAGTGGGAGTACATTTACTTTAAATTCTAACCTCCTCATATTTATCCTCTTGGAGTAATTATGTGAGTACTCCGAATGGGTAGTAGGAAGCAATAGAGTATAACAAAATATCAGAAAAGTTTTTTTAAACATTTTACAAAGCCGCTTTTGAGGGTAAAATGGGATTTCAAATCCCAACCATAAGTATGAATGCTTTACTGAACCCTTAGCTTTCTCCATAAAATATCAATGCCAATCATGTGCATTTCAAATAAGTAAACCTACTCATTCTAACCAGTTAAATGAAGTAGTTAACATTATTTTTGTAGCATACTACTAATAAAAGGTCTTTTAAAAATATGTTGGCTAAAATATGATAGCTCTACTGCACTTAATGCTCCTATGAATGACATTGGAAATAACAGTGCTTTTAAATAGGTCTGCAATCTGAAAAGGTAATTTGGTATAGGAGAGACCACAAAATTATGTTTTTACCAGACCCAAACCAATTTTTTTTTATAGAAACTCATTTCATAAATCTATTTTTAGTGTACCAACAAACCCCATGTTATATCAATGCATAACATACTCAAATTAGAATTCAGATTAACATTCATTACTAAAAACAAAAAAAAAACTAAATTATCATCATTATAATAACTATGGCTATAATTATTAAAACTTGACAAATTTATTTTTAATATTTAGATTCTTTGCTGTTTGTGGCCTTGAATTTCCTGAGGAAGGTTGAATTATGAGCAAGTGTGCCAAATTTTTGTTGAAAGAGAGAAAGAGAAAGTGTGGAAAACCATTTAGGAAAAAACCTAGCTGATTTTAATCATAAGCAATCGGTTAAAATTAGACATAGTAAGTGTGACAACTAACTTAGTAGTTGGTACTCAGTTCCTCTAAATTAATGTATGAAGTAAACTCTACAAATAATATTAATTTGTAGACTTTAATATAAAGTAAAGTTTTTCACAAACATTAAACTATATAAATAAAATCATTCACATAAACCAAGAAAAAACCAGCTACTTCTACTTGTAATATTTGGTTTGCCTTGGACTCAGCCAGTTCATGATTACTACACAATATTTTATATCAAATAAAACTATAAATTAAATTCTATATTATCTTTAATTAATATTTTATAAAATAATCTGGTTCCTGTGCCTAGTTAAAAAATATGACTCACGGCTTCATATTTAAAAGGTAAGGCAAACGTGCATAGAGAGAAGAAACTAATTTATGAAACATCAAATGCAAAATAGCTACAAGAAAATAAAAGAAAAGAAAGTCTAAGAATGAGGATGTTGAGTAAATTGGGAAAAAGAGAAAAGAAAAAGGAAAAAGGGTTGAAGGTGTGGGAAGGGTTTTTGGTAGGGAGGGATTTAGAGGGGGTGACATTTTGTATTCCAGGCCCATGTGACGGGTGGGAGAGAATATTTCTTATATTCTAAGGGCTGAGAAATTAGCAATAAGCTCTAGGGGAATCGTCCGCTCGAACGAAAAAGAAGGGGAGGGTTGAAAAAAGTAAGACTATAGATGGAAAAAGTCATCGGGTTGTTTTGCAGTGGTACAATAAAAATACCGTTTTGTAGACACATAGATAGTGAAAGCAAATAATCTAAATTTAAACAATATTTATTATATAAAGGTCCTCTACACATAAAAAGTAGGTGTTATAATGATAAAATATAGAGATGAGATATTATACTGACACCTAAAAAGAGGATTGGTAGTTTAAAAGCGTCTTTATAATAGGAGAAAGACAAAAGAGTTTTGGCATTTTATGGCTGGGAATATGTATGTAAAGTGTCATTGCCTCTATTTTAGAACTTTTGAACTATTTATTTAATCTCTCCCTAACTTTAAACTCCAAACAAGCCCTTGATTACCCTTTTTTCCTTCTTTGAAACACCGGCCTTCAAAATGGTCTGTTGGGGAAGGTTCCCTATATAATCTTATAATGTTCTCTTGATTTTTATATGTGTTCCAACTTAAGACCTAAAAACATTTTTTTACATCTATTCAGACGACAATTTTAAGACTAGGTGTTTCACAGATTAAAAAAATAGGAACAATCTTGGGCATCTTTCGTGTTAGGAAAGATATAGGAGGAGCTCACTTCAAATGGTCTGAGATGTCACTCCTCGCAATATACTTGATTGCCGATTATGGGAATATCGGGGTTTTAATACCGGTCAGATGTACAGAGGGTATGTTTCCTAAATTATTTTCCACTTTCCCTTCATGCAGATGCAATTTCTCCTCAACTAAACTAAACCTTCCACATCTCTTACAAAATAGCGTAATTAGATCATATACTTTCAGCCCAAACGAGTAGTGAGACGCGGTGACAAAAAACAACAACGGAACAGAATAACTTTTGTTAGGTAAGTACTTGTTAAAGTTGGAGACATGCACATATCGAGGTGTCAGGCCCAATCAACAATCAACTGCTGTGGAAAAGAAGGTCCTGGTTTGAATATTGATGTACTGCCATGATAATCATTTTCCAAGATGTGATAAGTAACCGGTTTTATCATCTCTTTCTAAGATGTTAATGTTTAGTAGTTTAAATTCATTTACTTCATATTGAATTAATTATACCTTCGAATCCTCAAATCCGTTGCTTCTTCAAGGATATTTGAGATTATGATGCCAGAAAATATAAACAAGGATATTTTTTTCCTCCAAATTTGGAATATGAATTTTTATATAGAGTTATTATAAATGCCTGCCAGTAGCTTATAACCAATATAAAAAAGGATAACGCTAACAACAAGACCTCAGACCATCAATTTATCACTTAACTGAATATAAATGCACATTATAACAAATACGTGTTATCTTTTACCTGAGATTTATACTACATTATAATTAAAGAATTGACGCTAGTGAAATCAGAATTCAGCAATTTTGTATATATTAGTGTAGGAAAGTCTTAACTCTGGGTGACCTGGCGGTCTAGGGGTAAGGTGTCAGACTTCTGTGCTGGCGGCCGGGGTTCAATCCACGGTCCTGACACATATTTATCTGATTGCCAAACCCTTCCTTCACCTTTGACAAGACATCTTGTGAATGTGGGGAATTCCACCACCGTGGTTCGGATTCCACGTTAAACTGTAGGTCCTCCATTTCATCTCACATATCACCCTACCATTACACATTAGCGTAAGTGCGTATAACCCGAACGGGTAGTAAGACGCGGTGCTAATAATAATAATAATCTTAACTCTGATACTTTATATTGTTTCCAAAAGTTGAATTAGAATTTTGAGATTCTTAGGAAAAATGAAGATTTAGATTAGAGAAAAGGGGGACTCAACCCATTTTTAATATAAATTAATTTATCTTATCTTCACCTTTGAAGTTTAATCATAAAATGTGATTCTATTTGAAGATGACTGCTGTATTTTGTATTAACTTACAATGCTATTTAATTTTTTTAATAGATATTCTACATCTACGTATACATTTTTGTCTTAAAGTTGCAACTTCTTGAGTTTGCATGGATTCCTATGGTAATTGATTAATTCATATATATATTTAAAAGTATAAATGAGGTGAGTAGAATTTATAAGAAATATACTTACATTTGCGTGGTTGGACAGTGTTAAGTTATTTAGGAATACATACCTTAGTACGCTCAGCAGAGATTTAGCCCAGGTCTCCAAAGTCATCAGTACATACGACTAAACAATCCCACGTGCCCATATAAACAGGCAGATCATACAATTATAAGCAATATATAGTTTCAAAAGTATATTAGATACTGTAAAATGGCGAGGTGGGCCTAGAACGATATTTTAAAGCATTATTCACATAATTAAAATCAATATTTGTGAATTATTCAAATGAAATGAATTTTTCACAGATTTGTATCAAATATTTGTAAAAAGAAAATATACAAATGAAAACTCAACTTTGAGTTTAGTTTCATTCAAATTAGTGCATACAATAATATATTATGTATAAAATTGCATACTCACAGCAAATAATCCGATTATTCATATACACACTTATATAAATAATTTAGTGATATATCACTATTGTGGTTCACATTTTTATAGTAAATAATTATTATATATCAGGATGATTCATTTTCACAAAAAATCACATAGAAAATATATCTCTTACACCTAATTGTATTAAACATTGTATTATTCTTGAAATTAAAATTAAAATAAGATTAAAATAAAAAAATCATTTATTTGACCCTTAGAATTTTCATTTTAGTTTATTGGCTGAACTTGACGTCGAAAGGTGAGAGCCCCTAGTACTTCATTGTTAGAAGTTTCTTCAATCTTTTGCTAAATCGGACCCTCCTCTTCCTACCCTTTCCAAGATGGCCTTCATTAAATGTTCGTCATCTTCCGTAATTACAGCGGGATAGCAAAAGTATTGACGCTTTTTTCCAGTACAGTCCGTTTGCGGTGTATCCTGCCTGCACTCGACCATCTAACTGAGAAAAGTTTTGATTCACTAGAGAGGGGACAGAATAGTGTCTATAATTCAATTATAATGAGTTTTCGAGAACAAAAACCCAAATTAATGAGTGACAAATACAAATAATAAAATGTGAGTGTGGTTTAAACTAAAAAAAAAACACAAATATATTTTTTATATCAACATTCAAATTTTAAACTAAGAATTATGCCTATTCAAAGATGACTCTGCATTATTTTAGTTATTGATTTGAATAGCACGAAGACGCTATGCAAACAATGCATAGGACACGAGGTTGCGTTAGGTCAAGGACACCAAGATCTTTTTCCAACGTAAAGCAATAAATGTTATAGCATTACAAGCCCGTTCTTTTTCATGTTTGGCCCAGAATCATTCAACCAAAACCTAATACCATAAAGCAAATTTTGTTGATAAATTTCGTATTACTACCCTTTGGGTGAACCGAATATTTAAAATAATACACCAAGGAGGAGCGATTAATCTCAGGGTAAACATAATTTAATTTGCGTGGAAGGAGTGTGGGAAATCAATTTGAAAAATCACCCTTTGCTCAACCAGTGCACTAAGTTACGATAAGTTGTATTAAAACAGGATTGTTTACACTATGGTAACCATACTGATTAAAACATTAAACCATTTCCTAACTTTTTTTTTGGGTCCATATTAAGGTAAACTTTTCTCATGAACCGTTAAAGATATATCCATAAGTTTTGTTTTATTTATAACACCAAACTACACATTTAAGAATAGTGTTTTTTTTGTGTGTAAAGTTCCATTTCATCTGGAAATATATAACTTATGTTTTAAATTTTTGCGACTTTTTTATTAGGTTATTTTAAAAAGTCATAACTTACTCATTCAAACATATCTTTAATACAAAAATTTATAGTTATTATTTATAGTTTCTGAGATAAGTTTAACTGAAATTTTTTATGATTACTGTGCGGAAGATAGGGTCATCCAAAATTCCTTAAACCATTTAACCACTAATGTGGGACCAAAGCTTTATTATAAGATTGCATTTTATAAACACCACAAATTTTGTCTCTTCAGTTGAGGTGGAATTTCAATAAGTTTCACCAAGCCCTTTATATGTGTTAACCATATCATCTAATGGTTGATGCTGCCTCTTTTGAATGATTAGAGATTTATAATAATATATTAAGGGCTCTAGGTTGTTTTACAGACTTTGCAAACATTCTTTCCATAGTGACTCATGTAGAAGAAACTTAAGCGACAATAGTAGGGCGAATGCTCGTTTGCCACAACGACAACACTTCGTTTAGGCTTTCTCTTTTTGTAAGTTGCCAAGCAAGTTCACTTTCTCTTTTTGCTTATTGACAAACGAAGCGGATGTAAAAATAAATAGCTATTGTCAGACATCAAACTTGCAGGGATTTTTTGTTTGACATGAAGAAGGTAGTTGTGTGTTGAAAGTTGTGATGGCATTTTTAGAACCATCGATCTGTAAGGTGACTTAACACTGATCCTTCATGGTAGGGCACTGACGTTACTGGTTAGAATCCACGAAATAAACTTGACCCTTTAGCCTTGACACTGCACGTACACTTTACGAGTTATTTTTTTACCTTTAGAGCATTGTATTTTATCGCCTTTTAAAGTTTCAGAAATATATACGTGCTCAACCCGGGTTCGTAAAACGTTCTCTCCACCTACGAGTATTTTGCGTCAGAATCGGTTAATTTATATAAGACCGGTGGATGAAATACAACACTGACCAATTTGAAAATTTCTTTTCTCCAATTTCAATCGTAGTCCTTTTAAAATAGCATTTTTGCTTTAGTAATACACATACAACGTGTCACCGACTTTAAATTTCCATTTTATTATCTTGTTTTGGATAACGGTTGCCAAAGCACTGGCAATATGGCCGTGCAAAATATATGTATAGAATATGCCCATTTTCTTTATCACTTGATTCGAGAATTTCTCAACTGGATTAAATTCCTTTAAATCATTCCTACCTACATCAGTGGTCACTAGGACTGGATGTCGGGCTTATATATCGTGTTTTAGCTAGTGACGTGGAGGTAGTAGCCAAAATATTGGAAGGTTGTACTAAGGGTGAGTTTTAATAAGGTGTTTACTACTCTCCCTGCACAATAGTACAGGTATATTTCCTCTAAATTACACGATCCTAATTAATTGTACTATTATATATAATTAATATACGCATAGATATAAAATACTTTAGATAAATAGACGCGCTTGGAAAAAACTCCTTTCTAATTGAATGAAATTACAATATTATTCTCATTTCGTCTTGTGACTAGCTATAAGCCGGTCTTGTTTCACCCCTGAGCCAAAAAAAGTTCTCATGATTGGTTAAAAGGTATTTGTGTGGGTGATAGCTAAACCACAATAAGTGTCTATGATCAAGTGAAGATGGTACAGGAAATACGGACCTCGGGGAAAATTCTTAAATTCAAGTGATTTATAGAAATGGGGTTTGTCTGGTCTTCCCTTTTAGAAAGGGGAGGAAACTTACTGTTGGGGTTGGTTAGTTAACAGCAGTTTTTACTGACACTCTGTAAGCCAAATTATCCCATATTTCATATTTTGAACACCACAATCGCAGTTTTATATTCAAATTAGAAATTCTAATTTTCTCAAAAGGGGAGGAATATAAGGAATTAAACATTATTTAAAAAAATAGTATAAGAGTATATTTAAGACCTAAAAGGAGAAAATAAGTTGTATAAAACACACATTACTGTTTTTTTGAATATAAGTAAAAAAGGAAATTAAATATATTTCTGTTAGTGAACGCTTGAAACTGTATAAACAAGACTTTAATTTTCACAGTAAAGAGCTATGCCTTAAATTCACATTAGTTAATATATGATAGAATCATTATAAACAATGTGACAATTATTATTTCATTTTACAAAAATATTAAATTTAGCTATTAGCCCTATACCTTAACGTGACATTATTTGGTTAGCTTTACTTTAATGTGTATTCACTAATAATTATGTAAATACATTTGAATTTATCACTATATATAACCACTCGTCTCTACTATCGCCTTTTAAACTATAGCCTACTAAAATTATTTGGATTATAAAGGTGAAATCTAAATGAAATTTACTCATATTTGCTTAGAGGGAGGGTGGAAATTTTTTCAGGAATAATCATCAACTTTAAACTTGACAAGAATCCTAACATACACTTTCCCGTCACTTGAACCCAGACTGGACAAGAGTGAAGTTTGGTTAGTACGTTTGTCCAGCGATGCGGAATTTGGTTTATATAAAACTTGTCATAATATAAACGTATAAGATAATATACTATTACATTAATATAAATAGCCAGGCATATAATTATTATATTATCTTCTTCTAAAGTCAACAACCCATGGATTTCTATCTTTCTAGAAATAGGCATGCACTCAGCTCATCGGCCAGTTAGTACTGCACGCACCATCTGGTATAAATTCCATGTAGTACTGAAGTTCAGGAAGTGTTGTGGGATCCCATTTCTTTGCACCGTGAATTTATGAGCGTGCGTGAAAGAATCGACTTATTTGGTTGGAAAAGGTATTTTAACCTGCGTTTCGGGGTCGTATTACATGCTACAATCATCTTGGGAATGATGACTTGATTGCCCCTCTTAAGGAAGTTGAGGTATGAATTCTTATAGTGAGAGAAATATACGTCAACCCCAGCTGGGTTTGAATCCAGTAACATCGGGTCTTGAGGGAATCCCTTTACTCCAAGACCACCGAGGTCGACCATAGTAATATATATATAATATACTGGTCATAAGATTAAATGGAGATGTGATATTATTCATAGTATATTTGATCTATTGTGGACTATATTCTATTTTATTAAATACTATACAAACATGGTATTCAACCTTAGGTAAGCGATGACATCTTAGGGAACCCCTACATAAAATTATATATATATAGTCATGATTTCATGTTAAACCCTGAATAATCAGGTGCCCGATTTAGTGAAAGCCCCAAGAGCCCCAGACACTAAGGACATTTGAAAAGGAATTTCTAGTTTTACTTTAGATGTAGATTATAGAATATGATTTTACAACTTTAGGGGTAAAAGCTGATGAGAAGATATATCTGGAGGTACGCGGACAAAAAAAGATCGAATACCTCTGTTTTACACAATATGGTCTACCATAATCTACTCACCATGTAGGACACTTAGTAAAAACTTCACTATACTATATCACTATATTAATTCCTAAACAGTGATTATTTGAAAATAGGTGAGTTTTATAATATGGTCTTGATCAATGAATCTGAAAGATATGTTCTAATACTAGCTTAATTGCTATGCTAGAGAATAAAATACTATTTTTACCGAATAGATCAGAATAAACTTTAGACAAATAAATTGACCTTAATTAAATTAAGGGGTGACAAATCTGTAGTTAGCCAACCTGCCAGTACTTTAATATGCTTCAATCTAATTTTTACTTCTTCCAGGTGTCCATATAATGTACCACATAGTAAATTTTAATTTGATTTAATTTTAACATCTAGTGTCAGATTTGGGAAGGAAAAATGATTCAAAATATTCTTGATAAATAGAAATAAACAAATTACTGATTATATTATATGACTAGTGAAAGAATGAGTTTTATTGTAGGCATTTTTAATTTACATTACAAACATTGGAAATATGAAGTGGTGTGATTAATTTCAAAATAATCATTGATTATATTTAAAAGAGTTATGCATATCTCTAAAAGATGAGTTTCTTAATAATTTTGGAAACAAACATAGATAAAACTAACGATATTAGAAAACTTTTCAAATAAATACTATCGCAATCTCGACAAAGAAAACTACTTTACACCTTTTTTTTGACCATTCATCCAGAGAAAAGGAAAGGGGATACTTTCAACTTTCTTAACGAAGATGATACTTCTTCCACCCTTTTTCAAAAATCCCCTTTCATTTAAATATACATCCCCCTTGTCTTAGCCACCCTTATAGCTAGCTCATCAACCCTTAATTCCCTCTATCTGGAATACCCTTCAACCTATCAAGAGGCCGGCGCACTGAAAAACAGTAGCTACTCGTACATAGCTATAGCGTCCGCAGTAGAACAACATTCCAAATCGAACAAGATAATACCTGCTAGAGCAGCGAAATGGGACAAAACACTCGTAGACACTTTTAAAAAAAGCTTCAATCCCTATCAGCATTTCAAATCAAGTTAATGAGAGGATATGTGATAATATCTATTAGTATTATATCCATTATCTATTTAGTTTTTTAAATAACAACTATCCAAATCCTTATTAACTACCAAAAAGAAATATAGTCACTTCTTGCACCAAACTTGAAACACAAGGAGACCCTATGTAGATCCAAGTGTACGAAAGTTGGAGCAATTATTCATCCTTTTTTTTTTCTTTTAAAAGTGTCAATGAGGGGGGGCTCTGATTTTAAAATTGTTGAGGGTAAAGATTAGAAACATGTCAAAAGAAAGTTCAATTAGATGCTTTTCTAAAAACAACGACCAAAAAAATAAGGTTTCTAGTTCTAAATATTTTTCATGCTCTTTTGAAATATCAATGATAGATTGCTGTAAGACCATTTTCAACAGTATTTTAATTTAATTTTCAAGTTATTTTTGGAATTTGCACTATACTATAAAATATCAATCAGAATTTTAAAAAGACATTAAAATTACATATTAATAAATACTTAAAAAATGTGGGCCCACATCAGAGGACACATTGCATTGACGTCAAGGTTATATAGCCTGGCTTGCATTAAGGACTGAGTTCAAATCCCGTTTAGTTGTACTAAAGATTTTTTTAAATCTTAAATGGTTTCTCACTCTACATCTACGCCTAAACGAGTACATTTCTTAAAAATTATCTTTTACTCACCCCAACATGTATAGTTTAGTTTTAAGCCATTAGCACGATATATGTATTATGGGGTGCAACAAATTAAGTGTACGAAGGAAATTTCCTAATTACAATTTTTAAATGCTATGCAATGACTAGTGAAACATTGTAGTATTCAACGATGTGTGTAATATAACTATTCCAAGTTTGAAGGAAATGATTTATTTAATATTATACTGCGAACGTCTAGTATTTGGACCCTTACAGTGAATTTTAATAAACAAATGAGCATCAATCTATGAATACAATATCTACTTTATTAATTAATGACGCCCTTCATTTGAATAGTTAGGATTCAGCATTCCCCCTAAATTTTTATAAAATAACTATTGAAATTAATGTACTTAATTATTTTGAAATTAATTAAAATAACCTTGACTAGTCTTGTGAAAAGATAAATATTAGTATCTTATATAGTTTTTAAATAATCATGGCTTATGCAAATAATTTTAGATTAATTTTATCTATATGATCACAAAACTATAAATATATTGTCTTAATATATTGATTTATTTCAATAAAAAAATAAAATAAATGGGAAAGCATAATATTTAATTGTCTGAAATATTATTTTATTTAAACATGTCATAATTATAATCATTTAATGAATTTTTCTAAAAAAAGTTTTACTTGGCCTTCTTACTCACCATTCCAAGTTATACTCAATTTAATGGTTTTAAAATGGTAGAAAAGATAAAAACAAAAATTTAAAGACGGTGTAAGCCTGCCCGTATCTGCAAGGAGGGAAATAGGAAAAATACATAGGAAACCACCCTGGATTTGAGCCCCAACATCAACGTCACCATCAAACCAGACTAAATGAGCCTGACATATAGGCCACGTGCACACCAGTTTAGGTGTCAAATGCTTGAACTTTGGTATTTCTCTAGGGATGAAAAACTGGAAATCTCAAAGCTACTGATTAGCTTTTCTCTCTTTTTGAGTAGATGAATGGAATCTGATAAATTTGACGAGTTACGGTTAGTCCACCATATTTGCTATTAATGAGCCCTGGAGATTAGCATTGTCTTTAGCACTGCGTCCTAGTACCTGTTCAGGCTATACGCATGAGCACTAATTACACAAATGCGTTAGCGATTACGAAGGTGGCATTTAGAGAAAGTGTACAAGGGATTTACGTGGAGGGAGATTGTAAAACAATTCAGGAAAAACCACCATAAGTACACCCGACTGGGAATCGGACCCTAATCTCCCTGTCATCAACAGTCTAGGCTATTAGGAGAGTGAGGCCCTGGACTATGCGGCCACCGTAGCAGCTACAACATGTCCATTGTGAGTAAAAACTACTCTCACATGTAAGGATAGATTTGTCTAGGAGTAGTCACTTAGGAATAATTACATACATATATTATTATTATTATTATTATTGTTAGCACCGCGTCTTACTACCCGTTCGAGTTATACGCACTTACGCTAATGTGTAATGGTAGGGTGATTGTGAGATTAAATGGAGGACCTACAGTTTAACGTGGAATCTGAACCACGGTGGAGGCCTGGCATTCCCCACATTCACAAGATGTCTTGTCAGAGGTGAAGGAAGGGTTTGGAAATCAGATAAATCTGTGCCGGGACCGAGGATTGAACCCCGACCGCCAACACAGAAGTCTGACACCTTACCCCTAGGCTGCAAGGTCACCGACTACATACATATATACATATATACTCAGGATGTTTGGAAACTCAACGCCCAAACTGCATATATAGTTTGTTTGAAGCAAAAGTAAGAGAAAATACCCACCCATTTACATCTGGAACACTATGCTAATGTCAATAAATTGTGTTCAATGTTTCGGCGCACAGCACCGGGAGAGCAAAGCTGTGCAAGCATGCGTGTACAACAGGTTGCATAGGAGTTTGGCGTATGGCACTGCATACCTTGACATATCGGAGCACGTCAGCAGAACATACCATAATTAATAGTAAACAGCAAACCAGTCCATGTAGTTCTGAGAGTCATCTTTAAAGGTCCTACATCACAGAGAATGCTTGCCATTAATACATCGCAGTGCTGCATGCCAAACTCATATGGAAGTTGTCTACATTACGTACCCGCAATGATATGATGTGATGATAGTGATTATGTAGGTATGAACCAGTGGGCGTCTTAAATCAGACTTAAGTCTAATTTACCAACCCCCTGGTGACCGTTGGGATTATTCCCCTTGACGGAAATATGACCTGAGTACCTGCCCTGAATCGAAACTGGGACCCTTAGATTTGTAGCTAGGTGCATAGACCACTGGAGTGGTTGTAACTTACAGATAGGAAAAGCTACCAGATCTACTTTCAGTGTAGGGGCCTATCCATTGGCAAAATCAACTGATAAATAAGACTAGGCCTATATTGATTTGTTTTCACGTTTGGTAGTCAAAACTTTCACAACCAACAATTTGTTTTTGATTAGATTTTTCTTTTAACCTTTTGTACACCCTTAGCTAGCTGTCAGCTACCACCACTCCTACGTTGAATGGATTCTACAAAAAATAAGATAAATACACAACAGGTAAACATTCTCTCCTCTTAGGTAAGGCTACATAGGCTATATTTGGTCAAATAAGATCCAAGTCTTTTTCCTTTTCACCCTTAGTCTATTTTTTTATCTCAACATTTTCTAAATGCAATGTTGACGCTCTCCAAGCTAATATCATCGAGCCTTCTTTTCTCGAAAAACAAAATCCTACCACCCCCCAACACCCAACCCTTCATAGAAGCAGAAACCAATATGGCCGCTACCAAACCTCCCCCCCCAACCCCCACCTCCNAAACCTCCCCCCCCCAACCCCCACCTCCTTTTTCCTTTTTCTTTTCTTTGTATGTGGATGTAATTTTTCTTCGCTTCCTTCATCTCTATTCCCTCCCCCGCCAACCCCTTTGGTCCTCTCTCAGCCCCCTACTTCTCGGCCAAGTGACGCCCGAAAGAAATGGTTGGAGGGTGGTGGCGGGAGAAAAAGGGGGTAGGATTGCGAAAAAAGAAGGGGAAGTTTAAAAATTGTTTGCTTGTCTGCAAGAGTGACACAAGGGATTGCTCTTGTCAGGATTAAGTGATAATCAATACATGCATACGTAGCGAAGAGGAGACCTAAATTACGATCGAGGATGAAAGTTTTCTAAGGACGAACGGGCTTTGGCTACTTCCTGGTCGTAGAGAAAAAGAACCAACCAAACAAATATTATAGATAAAAATAAGCTCTATACAAAACTTAAAGATATTAATGATTAATGATATCATATTTAAAAAGAAAATTTAAAACAATTATATAAGGCCTATAGTGTATGAATCTAAAAATAAAAAAAATGTTTTCTTACTTTAATATAGACTTAAGCTTAAATAATAAATCTATTACTATATATTTTAATATATATAGGCCTACTAGTTAAAGTAGGCCTACCTGGCACTGCCCGGTATAACCACGAAATTAAATGCGTGGTTATACCCGGTAAAGATTTGCCTTGCCTCAAACAGAGAATAAAAATCTCCATTTTAATTATTCCAACATAGTTTTTAATAAATTAAAAAAATCTGGCTTTGACGTAAATATATTTATGTAAATGGACCAATAATTTTTTACATTTCAGACCTCTGCCTGCTATAGATATCGCGCAATACTCATGAGAGAGATAGAGACACTCTCTTCATTTTATTATTATAACTATCCTGCAAAAGGGGGGAGGGCGGGGGGGAGGTGGAATGACTCTGTCCTGTGTTGTTTGTTTATGAGTGTAGTATGCCGGACGTCCGAGAGTGCAGCGGCTTATTGTCCATGTACGTCTATGTATAAACATATACATATTATAGATATTTAGTAGGTGACCTGGTGGTCTAGGGGTAACGGGTATCGGACTTCTGTGCTGGGGGTGCGGGGTTCAATCCTCGGTCCCGGCACAGATTTATCTGATCAACAAACCCTTCCTTCACCTCTTGACAAGACATATTGTGAATGTGGGGAATGCCAGGCCTCCACCGTGGTTCGGATCCCACGTTAAACTGTAGGTCCTCCATTTCATCGACTCATTATTTATGCATTAAACTTTTTTACTTATATATAATATAAGATATCATAAGCCAATCGTATGGACCATGCTTAATGCACTAATTTGGCTTTGCATACGGGATCTCAGAAAGTCTATTAAGATCTAAATTAATTTTCATAACTTTTCCTTAATTTTTATGTCGTATTTCAAATTGAAGTAAATATGACATCTAACATTTATTAATAAATATGTGAATTTGAAAATCATTTAACTTGGATAATCCATAAAACTCAGGTCTACTGAACAAATGACTTATTTCTCAATAATTAATGGACATTAAATAATGTTTTGGTAAAATAGTTTAGGTTTATTTATTAAGTGATTAAGACCCACAATAAATTTTGGTGTGTGTTATTTATTTATTTTATTTTGGTTGTTAATATAAACTTTCTAAACTCAAAGATTGTATTCGTACAAAACTCGTAATTTAACCTAACTTCTAACGTAGGCCTAATAGATGTTTGATATTGGACCAAGAACGCATAGACATATAGGCCTAGTTGTCCACTCAAACAAAGAAGACACAGGGACTAGCGAGAACATTACCATTATATTTTCATTTGTATTATTATTATTATTATTATTATTAGCAACGCGTCTTACTACCCGTTCGGGTTATAAGCACTTACGCTAATGTGTAATGGTAGGGTATCTATCTTTCCATCCGGATTTTACGCATTTTAACTAAGCTAATGGGATGAGGAAAGTATAATTTAAAGGAGGTGTAACAATATTTTTGTGGATGGAGATTAGGAAACAATTAAAGAATAGCCACACTTACACTTTGTAACAACCAGCTGGTAAAACCCGAACTTACCATCACTGGAAAAATCACGTTCCCACAGACGTGGATCTGATCAAGTTCTTGATGTGGTTGACACTTGACTAACTCAAGAAGACGGAGCTCAATGCTGACCGGCAGCATTGGAGAGTTTTTTTTAATTGGCGATATTTATACTCACCCTAAGGGAATACTGTGACTGTTACTTTAATTTTATCCTGGCTATACCAACCCCTTAAAACAGTTGGCGGATAAAAGTTAGCTCAAATGGGAAGTAAGATGCATATAGACTAATACATTATTCAATCTTTACCGTTTTAGAGAAATACGATACGTATTTTTTATATAATTTTTAATATAATTTATAGTTGAGTTAAACCCTTTAAATAAGTCCACGCCTATTTTTTTCTCAAAATTTCTAACACTTTAAATGACATTCAACTATGTCTACCATATAAAATTAAAGCACTAGCTTAAATATTAGTGAACCACGTCTAACTGCCCGTTTGTATTGTAAGCAAATGTATATTAATGTTTTAGGGGTTAGTAAGGTTGATTTTACATTATTTGTACCCCCATTTGTATGTAGGTAGATTGGAAATATATTTACCACCCTTAATGCACCCTACTGGGAATCTAACTCTAATCTCCTCTTAATTGGCAGTCCATTTTCTTGTGAGAATGACGACTCAGAGCTATGAGGCAACCATAGCGGGATATATTTAAACTGAACTATACTTTAATCATCCCTACTCCATCATTGTAAAAATACTGATAGTCTGGATGGGTAGTAGGAACCGGTGGTACCTTACAGTATAAATATGCTGGTAACCTGGATGGGTAGTAGGATGTGGTGGTACATTACAGTATAAATATGCTGATAGTCTGGATGGGTAGTAGGATGTGGTGGTACATTACAGTATAAATATGCTGGTAACCGGTATGGGTAGTAGGACGTGCTGGTACATTACAGTATAAATATGCTGGTAACCTGGATGGGTAGTAGGAACCGGTGGTACCTTACAGTATAAATATGCTGGTAACCTGGATGGGTAGTAGGACGTGCTGGTACATTACAGTATAAATATGCTGGTAACCGGTATGGGTAGTAGGACGTGCTGGTTCAGTAAATTAAGACTTTAGTACAATTGGTGTGTATAGTATCCATGAAAACCTTTGATTTAATGTTTTATATGAACACTCTTGATAAAAAAAATCAAAACTATTTAATAAATTATCATATGAACGTTCCTTACTAAAAAATTATAATTTTTTTTAATGGGACTTGATTAAAACACCATCTTTAATTTATTAATAATCCTGCTATCAGAGACGTGAATATAAATTGGGACAATTAGATAAACCACTTTTCATCATTTATCTTATTTCATTACGTTATGAACTATTAGGCCTATATTTGAAAGACTTTACAAACAACCACAAACAGATTTATATTGGCCTGTAGAACATTTTAGAAGTGAGAATTTAGTCACCTCTTGTGAATAATTTTGTCATATATGCAAAAACATCATAATACTCTGATTATATTTGCATTGGTCAAGCTCATTTAGTCGGTTTTGCCATAGAGAGATCGAAGTTCAAGTCTAGGGTTGTGTTTTGAGGGATGTTTTACCTAAATAAGTACCACTGTCTTTCCGCTTAAATCAGGGTAGACTTTCCTCATTGTAACATTGCCCAACATAGCTAATATTTATGCTAGTGACTAAAAAGAGTCCTTGGACGATGTTAAGTAAAAATAATCACTATCCAATTAAATATAATAGCAACAATGTGCTTATTCACTTTTCTGGGTATATAATTGTTCTCTAATCAAGACTAAACAAATAATTTACAAAAATGTTTTTACGCCACTCTTCTGTGAACATCGTTGCAGTTAATACATAGAGAAATACTGTTGGGGCAAGCGTAAGTCCATTTTCTTTACTAAAGGACAATATAAAAGCTGAACGCTAACAAAGTAGAAAAAAAAGTTTACATACACATTGAGGAAACAAAGCAATGGAAGCAGAAAAGATAGAAGAAGGGAAGAAAAATTGAAAGAAGGAAAGAAAAACTTCCCTTTTTCATACAAAAGCGAGGAAGCTAGAAAAATAATTATTATTATCGCCGCTGCGAGAGCTTGAGAACAGTCGAGTTAACTTAAGAGAGAGAGAAAAAAATACGAGAGCATCACAACAAAGGCCCCAACAATGCAGCAGTATCATAGGAACAATAAAGATCCAAGGCGCCAAAAGACAAAGAACAAAAGAAGAACGAAATTTCTTTTAAAAAAACAAGAGGTAAGTGTAGTAAAGAGGCGAATGAGGGCTAGAAGATAGAGAAAATTTATAAAGTGAATACGTAATTTTATGAACTTCATGTTGGCTATGCTTTACGTTTTTTTTCCTTCTAATTAAAAAAGAATACCGAGGAAATGGAACCCTTTGGAATATCTTGTTTAATACCATGAATAAAAAGATATTTCTAATTATTATTTTTTTTAAAAACAGTTTTATTTTTGAAGATCTGTAGCTACATATAAAATTAATTTAACGTTATTGTTAATTTTATTATGACAAGAAACAAATCCATGCAAAACAATCTAATGGATGAAAGATTTAATATTTATTGTAAAGTCCATTTTGTTTGTTTTTGAACGTGCGCAGATCCATACTAGGAAAATTATATGGCGTGGAAACATATCTTTTACTACTACAGCTTCTTTCATCAGTTGAGAACGTGGTCCTACCTTAACCTCAACTGGTCTGGTTTTACGAGGACGGGGAGATCAGAATTCTAACTTCAGCTGGATAATATAACGCGAGCGGTTGCCAAGAGTTTATGTGTATATGTGTGAAGCGGTTTTTGGGTGGTATGGGCCTACCAAAATGTTAGTTTCCAAATTTAAAACTGAGCATTGAGAAAATAATAATATTTAACAGTATTTGGCATTATTGATAAGTTTCACTCACTAGTACATTTTCAACCACAAATTTTGTGTTTGAATGGTAAATAATATACTAGACAATATACCCTTTTTTTAAAAGGTTTTTATACTTAGGCTTGTATGTGGAGCCCATACTTCAAGAAGTCCGTCAATTTCAAGGGGCTCCGACAATTTCCAGGAGTTTTAAGACACCCTATAGCTACCACCTTTCTAAGTCTATGCGGTTGAAACCATTATTATTATTATTATTATTAGCATCGCGTCTTACTACCCGTTCGGGCTATACGCACTTACGCTAATGTGTAATGGTAGGGTGATTGTGAGATGAAATGAAGGACCTACATTTTAACGTGGAATCCGAACCACGGTGGCATTCCCCACATTCACAAGATGTCTTGTCAGAGGTGAAGGAAGGGTTTGGTAAACAGATAAATCTGTGCCGGGACCGAGGATTGAACCCCGGCCGCCAGCACAGAAGTCTGACACCTTACCCCTAGACCACCAGGTCACCCCAGTTGAAACCAAATAAAAAAAATAACCCTGAGGTCCTACGGGTTAGCTCAGCCGGTAGCGTGTCTGTCTCCTGAGCTAACACTACCGGGTTATATTCCTGGCATGGTTTAAAAATATATTATTGGTGAAATGTCTGTTTCTGCTTTCACAGCGATGAAATAACTGTGGGGGCCGGATGCTGTGTCTTATATAGATTTATGTTATCTTAAAAATCGTGTGCTGATGTAATCAGTAGGTTCAGAAAGTTCACGTTAAATTACTCAAATATATTAAAATGAAATGAAATGAATGCTAAATGCGCTACTGTAGCGGCGAAAACAATATACTGATACAAGACAATCGCAACACACAAATATAATAATGTAGAAGGCATTGCGTGGTTTAGACCGGCTCTTCCAAATTTAGAATATTTTAGTAAATCTCCTTCAAACTTGCAACGGTGTTCAAATAGTCCAATATTTAAATATATTAATACAGGACTACTAGAATACCGATAATGGGGTGGTTGGAGTTCGAATCCCAGTTGAGTGTACTGAGGGTGTATTTTCCTAATTGACTATCACTATCCTTTCTAACAAATACTAGAACATTTCCTCTAAATTCTACTGAACTCGTTCCTACTTTATTAGCGTTAAAGATGCGGATATCCTAGATGAGTAGTACGACGTTGTGCAAAAAAAATAAAAGTATTCCTACGTGGCCAATAATATAATAATATTGCGCCTCTCTTGCGAGCATCATTCGTAGCCCAGTTGGTAGAAAGATTAGACAGTACTAATGTAGGCTACAGTTGCCCAGGAGACGCCTGAATGCGCTAACCACACATCCTGTCCGTGTACCGATGAGCTGAGGTGATGGTGAATACGAGGGTGTGAAACCAGTGGGAACAATTAAACCTAAGTTAAGACTAACTAACCAAACCCTGGTAACAGTTGGGGTCATTCCCCTATCGGAAAAGTTATCATGGTACCATCCATGAATAGAACCCGGGTCCCATAGTTTCGTAGCGAAGTGAACATACCACTAAATCAAGAGGCCGGTTTAAGTGGCCAATAGTTTCGTAGCGAAGTGAACATACCACTACATCAAGGGGCCGGTTTAAGTGGCCAATAGTTTCGTAGCGAAGTGCACATACCACTACATCAAGGGGCCGGTTTAAGTGGCCAATAGTTTCGTAGCGAAGTGCACATACCACTACATCAAGGGGCCGGTTTAAGTGGCCAATAGTTTCGTAGCGAAGTGCACATACCACTACATCAAGGGGCC
>CABEEJ010000384.1:194990-253640 GCA_901482245.1 Timema douglasi | reverse complement strand
CGTCTTACTACCCGTTCGGGTTATACGCTTTAAGTACTAATTACGCTAATGGATTAGGAATTAGGAAGATTGAATTAGAGGAAGTGAACCCACATTCGCGTGGAGGGAGAGTGGAAAACCATTTAGGAAAAACCACCCCCAGTTCACCAGACCGAGATTCGAACCTCGATCTCCCCGTCCTCAGCAGTCGAGCTCAACACGACAAGCGCGTTAGCCAACTACGACACCGAGGCGGGTCACATTTAATTAATCTTGTTAAGAAACTATGAGGAATCAATATTTTAGAGAAAAAATACCCGCATTTGTGTGGAGGGAGGATGGAAAATAATTTAGATACAATCACCCAAGGTTTTCTCCTCAATATCCGCGTCATTGGCAAACCAGACTTGATGAGACTAACATTTAGTTCGCGTGATCATCGGTGTATTTAAAATATAAAAACACAAATGCCATTTTGTTTTGTTTATGTACGTTAAGTATTTGTTTTTTGTATCCATTTTGCATTCCTTTTAATTTGTATTTATATATTGTTCATCGCGTCTCATTACACATTTGTGCTATCCACATTTAATTACACTAATGAGGTCATTACAAGAAAGCTAGAATTCAGAAGGAAGCCTCTCTCATATTCATGAAAATTGAAAGGGGGAAAATTTATGGGGAGTAAAACAAGTAAACATGGCGAAGATTTGAATCTCAACCTCCTTATCAATCGATAGCAAGATTGTGCGAGTATGACGTTTTGTCCACATGACAGTTGCATACTAACTCAGCCTTGTTAAGAGTGGTAGGGAAGGCAGGTTGTCTAGGTTCAGTCCCATGTTGGTGTACTAACTCAGCCTTGTTAAGAGTGGTAGGGAAGGCAGGTTGTCTAGGTTCAGTCCCATGTTGGTGTACTAACTCAGCCTTGTTAAGAGTGGTAGGGAAGGCAGGTTGTCGGAGTTCAGTCCCATGTTGGTGTACTAACTCGGCCCTGTTTAGAGTGATTAGCATGGCAGGTTGTCATAGTTCAATAACTTAAACCAGACTAAACTTATATAAAGCACAACATGAACATAAGTGTGTGCAAAATGAGAGGGAAAGAATTGGGTTGGCTCATCGGGATGAATCTGTACTGTCAAATTAGTATATTGGCTGGGGACTAAATAGTACTGCTAAATTATTTGTCATTATTTCAGTTAATTTATCTTTGTCATTACCAAAAAAAGTTTATTGAAACTCGTTTGATCAATATTTTCCCTTATCTTACTACCTATACGAGTTATCCGCATCACTTACAGTTCATATTTTAAGATTCCCCGAACAAAATATTCACTGGAAACACCATTTGCAATTTTTTACAATTCTCTTCTACTGAAGTAATTAAGTTTAGCTCCTCAGAAAAAGTAGGTAGGCCACTTCTGTGGGCGAATGGTCTAAGGCAGTATTTATCAAAATGTAATCAATAGTTGACCACTTGATAATGGTTAGATGCATACGCGGATCACCCCCTTAATATTCTATCCACCTGTCACGTCTTGTCTAACCTGAACATTTTCTAATGGCATGTAGTAAGACGCAGTGCTAATAATAATCTAATTATATATTTTATCAAGCAATAAAGGCAGAATATTTATGTAAATTTGTTTCATATACTCATTTTGAAGTCCAATTTATTAAGGACAACAATAAAAACAATACTAAATTTATTCTCAAGACAATTCATATGATATGTCACTTTTGATATATATTATTAATACAATAACACTAATAATAGAAGTATTAAAATGATAGTAAAATTGTTATGAATTTCAGCTCTTCCTATGAAAATTGGGCCATAATTGTGGAACAAAGTATAGTTGAATTGACTCAGCGGAGTTAACCTGACAATATTATACTCTTTTGATTCATATAACTTTTTCATTTCCACTAAAGTGAAAAAGTTTTGAGTCTGCGAACAATTTCTACCTCAAAATTAATACTTTCTTTACATTTTATGCGTTCCATAACCAATCAGAAATATGTATTTCCTCAAGTTGTTGTTTTAGTTTTTATTGAAGACTTCAAATAAATAATAGTTTAATGTTGGGTAATTTTGGAAAATTACATAACGATTAGGTTTAAAATGTATATCTGGTGCATCTATACATAATAGTATAGTAATGATCATTTGAGTTTGCATGGAAGATTACATATTTTTGTAAGCTTAATCTCATACTACCAGCTCCATGGAAAGTGATCTATGGTTAGTGCACCTGACTAAGAATTTAAGGATCCCGTGTTCGATTCCCGGCTGGAACAACGTGTAATTTTACCTAAAGGATAATTACCCCAAAGGTCACCTGGGATTGGATAGTTATGCTTAAGTTAGTTTTAAGAGTTTCTACAGGTTCCACACCCTCATATTCACTATCAGCATCATCTCATCTCATTGGAAAATGGAAAGAGCCTCCACGGAAAGTAGGAGTATATGGTTAGTGGGCCATACATTCGGGCGTCCACTGGGCAACGGTACATTAATACTGGCTAATCTTTCCACAAATCTAGCTATTAAACATTTCGCCCAGACACGCGAAGCATATATATTAGACTACTTGTTAAGGTAAATACGAATGTGTCATACTATTTGTTTGCCTCTGGTCCCCTTTTGTGAGTAAGAACCCATGGTTAAAGGTATCACGCCTCCAATATACTGGACTTCCAATGACAGGTAAATCGACGATTCAAATCTTGATTGGGTGTACTGTGGGTGTTTTTTTCTTAAATGGTCTTCCAATATTCTCCTAAGCAATGCGGGTACCCGGTACACTTCCTCTAAATCCAACCTCCCTCAACGATAACATACTAGCGTAATTAGTATGTGAGCGTAGATCCTTTACGCGGTTCCATAACATAGACCAATGACAACTATTTAAGAATGACACGGTATGAGGAAGCTTTCTAAAATATAACGTAGGCTATTTCCTGTTTTTGAATGCGAATATTTGTTGGTATTAGCTATAATTTTAAATTCAGTTATATTATAAAGTCTTTTCCTGTTACATTCAATTCTTTATTCAATTATTAACAACGTACGTTGTAGCAAAACGATCTATCTGTATTGTCGTCATCCCTAACTTTTACTTTATACCAACTTGTTTGGGCTTGCAGCGAGATCTAGTGACACGTTCATGACGTCATGCATGCTCTTATTCATACCTTAAGAGCAGATTGAGCTGTATCAGACAACGTTCCATTAGTGACGTCATCCCCACCATTATCTTTATATCTCTTGTTTGGGATTGCAGCGAGATCTAGTGACACGTTCATGACGTCATGCATGCTCTTATTCATACCTTAAGAGCAGACTGAGCTGTATCAGACGACGTTCCATTAGTGACGTCATCCCCACCATTATCTTTACATCTCTAGTGTGGGTTTGGAGCGATATCTGGTGACACGTTCATGACGTCACGTTCTATCTTCATCCCTTAGGAGAAGCCAGAGGTGTTACATACGCCATTCCATTAGTGACGTCATTCCGACCATTATCTTGATACCTCTAGTGTGGGTTTTCAGCGATATCTGGTGACACGTCCATAACGTCATGCTCTCTTATTCATCCCTTTAAAGTGAGCTACACTGTAAGACAGAACGATCAATTTGGTACTTCATCCCCCCGACCCCCCATTCACTTCATATGATCACCTAGTGTTAACAGCGATATCTGGTGAAACGTTCATGACTTCATGCTCTCTTCTTTATGTTCTTGATTAAAACCGTAACTCTCCTCTAACTTCTCATTCACTACTTGAGGACGTTGCCTACTTGTGACGTAATGGAAATATAAGATAGAATTTACTCTCTACTGTATCTATGTTTTTTCGCTGAGTTTTAAAAATATAACAATGTGACAAACATAATTTATTATTGATAAATTATAAAAATTGTCTTAAATTTATCTTAATTTTTTAAAATCTTTCTACAATTCAGGATAGTTGGTTTATTCACGATAATATCCTGTAGGAATATCTATGCCGAGATTTTATATTTAAAAAAGTCATGGAAGCATAGACCTATCTAATACAGCTAACAATAAAATTATTATTTTGAATTGCAAATCCATAAACTTATTATACCCAGAGAGAAAACAGTATTGAGTGTTTATATTCGTTAGCGAAAGAGTATAAGGGTTATTATAAGATAAAAAAGGACTTTCCTTTCCTTTAATAAGTTATTTATTCAACTACTTACCATCTAGTTACAGACATTTTAAATCAAAATATACCCAAATGAAATAAGATAATATTGTCCAACCCATAAGGGTTCTTAAATTTACTGGATCCGTCGAATGAAAAAAATAAAAAAGTTAATCCTATCCCCCAAATAGGGCTCAAATCATCTATCGCGGTGGGGTATAGTGGCCCCACCGCACAGCACATTTCGCCTAGTTGGCGTCTTCACTGCGGGTGCCCCTTTCCGTCACCGGGCGACCCGCGCACTGACCGCCGAACTCGGCCGACTCGACCGGCATGGCTCGCTGTCTGGCCACCCCTCCCAGTCTCACACGACTAGAAGGGGGGTCACGACTCCCCAGATTCGACTCCGAGGTCACCTGCCGACGTCGACGAAGGGATTCACAACGCCATCCCTGATTCGGCGGTAGGGACGGCCAGGGGCGTCGTAATCGCCGATGCCCCTGACGATCATGTTGGAGCTGGCCTGCGCTCGGGTGAAAAATCTTTCCGCCAGTCCGCGGATACGGCTGTCCAAGGATGGGAGGCCTGACGCGGTCAGGAGAACGCGGTTGGGGACGCGGGGCGGAGCCCCGAGGATAAGTCGGAGGAACCTGTGGTATACAGCACGGAGATGATTGTACCTGTATCTAGGTAGATAGGAGAAGACGGGAGCGGAATAGAGAAGGATGGACATCACACAGAGCAGAAAAAGTCTGATCTTGTGGCCGTATTCCAGCGGACTGACCGGGCGCAAAAGAGGAGCCAGCTTCAACATGACGCCCCTGGCCCTACCCTCCGCCGAACGAAAGGACTTTCATTATGAACTGCTTATTTTCTTTTACCTCTCTTGCTATTTCACAATCCGTGTCGAAGTGTGATAATGTCTGGAATGTCTAAGTGCGCCAAGTTAAAATGCAACTGTACTAACTATAGCCTAAAAATATCATAACCTCTCACTAGTTCCCACAGCAAAAGCAAAAACCCACAATAACACAATTTAAGGTTCAATAAAGAGAAATATACAAAGAGATTAACGACTTCCAAATTTCAACATGCACTAAACAGCAGGGCTAACGTGGCTAGCTGAGTTACCTCTAACGGCCAATGGCAGTACCATTCCCCCTCCACTGAACAGCCCTGCCATCTAATGAATATTTTTAGAAATTCTTCCATCATACATTGCATACAAATACAGAATGCAACTAGCATAGTCAGTGATAATTCGTGGAAAAAAGAGAACAAAAATAACACAAAATCTAAAAAAAAAGGGTAAAATTTTCAAATATCTTAAAAACGTAACGTTACAGAGCATTTCCGAAGGCAGATTCGGATTCTACAACCAAAAATACATATTAATTGATGTATCACACACAATATGCAACGTGGCTGCTAACCAGTGCTATTATTAGCACCGCGTCTTACTACCCGTCCGGATTATCCACATAGACTACTAAAAATTAGGAAAAATGGTTATTCAATAAATACACTTGTTTCTATGTTTACAATGATCAAATACAATGCAAAATTACCAATACAATTTATATTTATTACTGCATTACTTCAAATATAACGTTTGTTATATATTGCTTTCAAGATAGTCCATATCTGTTTGCTTAAACTTATCAAACTATAACATTTTGGCTATCATATTGCATGATTAATATTCGTTGAGTAGCTTTACATAACTAAACACTTAGGCCCCTAAAGAATATAAGTCCGTAATCGTACTTTGCTTCATAGATATCTTAGTGTATCATCGAAAAATGTTGCTACAATATTTTTATGTGCACCGCATCTTACTACCCGTCTGGTCTAGCTTAATATTTACTATAAATGAGTAGGGTGGAATTTTTAATAAATGTATTTTTATTTAATTAGAGAGAGCACAATAAAATGTTTATGAAAAATTCATCCTCAGTATACCTTGCCGGAATTTTAGTCTCAATCTGCCCATCACCAGCAATAGAATACTAGGGTGATCTTAGTGTGGCTATGTTTGACAATAGCTAGATATTCACCCCTAATAGCAATCCCACCAGGTGCTCAGACCAGACCCGGTACCTGTGGACAAGTCCCTTCCCCCCCCCTCCTTCTTTTTTAATATTTGTCTTCGGGGGGATAAACCTTATTCTTTTAGGGGGCAGTTATCAAATAAAAAAAGTTTTTGAGTGGATTGGGAACCCTCCCTTGTCAAATATATAGAATATACTTACAGTGACCTTTGTCTGGAAATATTTTGAAAATTATATTCTTCTAGAAGATACTTGGAGTGGTCCTTCACCATAAGCCCGTTGAAATCGGAATACCTCTAGAGGTTATTTAGAGTGGTCCTCGCCTCGAATTAAATTCCCATTATAGAATATATTTTATGTGACTCTAGAATATACTTGGTGTGTCCTAGCCTGGAAAACCTTTGACAGTTAAATGTCCCTTGCAACTATTAAGAACGGTGCTCTTCCGGAAAATTGTGAAAAATGGAATGCTCTCAGAAGCTAATTTAAATATTCTTCCACCTGAAATCTTAAGGATTGAATGTTTCGAAAATATATTCTGAGTAGTCAAATTCCATAAAATGTTGAAAAGTTATTTTGAGTTTGGTACAATACCATATTTCAGCGTCATGCTAGAATATTAGAAGGAAGTAAGATAAATTTAAAGTGGGGCAATTTATTTCAGGGGAAGGATAAGTTTTATCCAGCCTGGGGGGGGGGGAGGATAGGTTCTTTCTTTCGCCCCCACCTTCATTATAAATGCTTTTGATTATGGTTCATACATTTTTTAGAAACTTTGTTGTTAATTTTACAAAAGAAAAGCAATGTAAAAAATCATACGTAACTAAACGAACACTGAAATGTTACACATTTTATGAATTATTTAAATTGACACTTTGTCACAGTAATCGAACCCGGGACCTTTGGCTTAGTACGTCAATATTCTAACAAATTAGTTATCCAGGAATAGTTCCATGCCCAGAGTCGTCCTCTACTCATATTTTAAGTCATAGTCTGTGATGGACATGTGGAAATCATCTGCTACAAATGTGTTATCAATTAAGATCACAAACCATCAGATAACGCACCCACCTTCGACTGTGTAGTTGGCTGTTTTGCTGCCAATATTACAATCACAACTGCACGAATGCACATATCATGTTGAATTAAACAGCTAAGATATGAGATTTATTAATTACGGTTATAGCTGAATTTAGATATCATATTCTTTAAATTGAAATTCGATTTTAATTGTAATAATGGCATCGAAAAACCAACTACTGAATTTAAGGTGGCTGCTATATCGGGGGGCTCGTAATCTTAATAAATGACAAATTTTAGCCGACGGTTTACACACCCTAGACTTACTTAAAATATGAGAGGGGAATGACCCGTAGGAATGGAATGATTCCTGGATAGCTCTGTGCTTATAGCATTGAAGTACTAAGCCAAAGGTCTTTGGTTCAACTCCCCTGTTCAGGTGTCATTTTTCAATTAACAGAATATTATATTTAGATACGGATGCCACAGTAATTAACAAATATAATGGCATGCGGTAGGAATGTTAGCTCTATAAGGTATTTTTCCAATAATTATCCAGGTACCAGCATCTTATTTGCCTTAAACTGAAACCGTACTCTACGCTTCCATTATATTTTAATTTATAACCATATTTTTTTATTTGAATAAATTAAAAAATGACCCTTGTAAAAGGGAATCAGACCCAAGACCTATGACCTAGCATGCCAATACTCTATTACTTAGCTATATAAGGATCGTCCCTCGCTCAGGGTAATTCTACACTTATATTTTATGTCAGAGTATGCTATGAACATGTGTATTTCATCAGCTACTAAATTATTATTAGCTGCGCGTGTTACTACCCGTTCGGGTTATACACACTTACGCTAATGTGTAATGGTAGGGTGATTGTGAGATGAAATGAAGGACCTACAGTTTAACGTGGAATCCGAACCACGGGGGAGGCCTGGCATTCCCCACATTCACAAGATGTCTTGTCAGAGGTGAAGGAAGGGTTTGGCAATCATATAATTCTGTGTCGGGATCAAGGATTGAACCCCGGACCACCAACACAGAAGTCCGACACCTTACCCCTAGACCGCCAGGTCACGCGGCTACTAAAAGCTATAATCTAAATCACGGGCACCGGGAACTCTAAATGTCGTATTACTTATGCTATCAATAATACACAAATATTGTACAGTAGACTTAAGTGAATTGTCAAGTGGTCAGAATGCCTGGCTACTTAAATAGAGGTCCCGTGTTAAATCCTTGGCGGTACAATACGTATTTTTACTGAAGGGGAATTTTTCTTATGGGTGCCATGGTATTATTAATTAGGTTAAATTAGGTTAAAAAGACTTTAACTTTCACCACATAATCATCATCATTAATCTATAATCTCATCAGGACAAAACACATGGACCTACATGGTGGCCTAGCCTCAGAAGACGGTTAAAAATCTACCTCTGCGAGTACAATATCTGACTGACAAACACTGGACACATACGTTAAAATAAATATTGAATGATGTTTTCCATTAAATTGTTTAGTTATTCAATGGTAAAACCTTTAGCTAAATGGAAGATACTCTCTCTACGGAACTAAGGGTCCTGTGTTTGATTTTTTGATGACCGACATATTTATCTTTTGTAACATTTGGACTTACTCTTTCTAAGTTAAGAATTTACTGCTTTAGGACACGGTACTTTGTCCGTTATAGAATCAATATGTTTGTGAGTCGTATTCTGATATAATAATTAGGTTCAGAAACCCAATATAGAAACAGTAGGTATGAGGTTACATGTAACGTATCTTGTTTACTGGTTAGACCATTTTGTAACTACAGACACACATACATACCTAATCACGCCGATCCCTTACGGGATAGGCAAGAAACTGTGCATATAGGTCTAAAAAAACTCCATACTTAATCCATACTCACTAACTTTCTCCACACTTCCCTATTCTTTAATACTCCCTTTGCTTCAACAACAGACATATGCCGAGTCATGAATGCTTTTTTATTCTTAAAACTCTTAATAATTCTCTTTTTAACACATTTATCTACCACATTTAGCCACGTCTTACATGGCCTACCTCTTGCTTTTGATCCCTACACTCTACCTTCATATATTTGTTTCGTCACTCTATTCACACTTAACCTCTCAACATTCCCATACCCAACGCCAGAAGCTTCTCTCGCATTGATATATTAAATTCCCTTTCAAACCACACTCCTTCAGCACCAATTCACATTTCTTAGATATTTCCTTCCAATCGCATTCGCCTTGCTCTTGTGTTTCTCCTGACATATCCACGATTTACATCCATATAACAATGTGTGAGTTAACACACTTTTACTTACTGCTATATTCGCCTCTTTGGATATTATTTAATTCATTGCAATAGTCCACACACACCCAACTACTCTTGGAGATGCCTTCACCCGTCAGTCAATTTCTCCATCCATCCTAGCTAATGAAAAAGGATCAAAGTACGATAAGATTGAATCTTAAGGAAATGCCTAATCATTTGTCTAGAGAGAGAATAATATCTACATTCTTGTAAATAAGGACAAGATTAGAACTACGGCCTTCCAAGTCAGAGTCAAGCACACTTAAGAAACTATCCTACTGTAGTTTAGCCAGCCAGTAAAAAATAAAATAGATTAACATGTTCTTTATGAACCGATTGGTTATCTCAGAACACAATTTACACACTAAATAAATTGAATTATGGACAAAACTTTCACACCTTCAACGATTAATTTATTACGGTGAAAAGAGAAGCTACACTTGTATCGATTTTAAATCTATCTCCATTCCGGGAGTCAAAACTGGTACCCATAAACAATATACCAGCTGATATGGGGTGCTAGACGTTCATATTATTTTTAGTTAATACTGACACCAAAGCGATTGAATAATAATAAAAATATATTCTCCGATAAGTTTGTATCAATTTAATGTAATCCAAAAAGTTTACTAGCAGGCCTATTGTTGTCGGAGGATAAGCTGGTAATGATCAGTGCTTGTGTTGTTAATGAGGTTGCAGATTTCTCTCACCAGCAGCGCCAGTGACGTGATGTCTACAATGTCCCAGCTTCTCACAATTTTTTTCACCATACAAAACTTTTAATTAGGAAAACACGTGGCATAAAAAAAATAAAAAAGGTTCAAAGAAAAAGTTTAAAAAAATATAATAAAGGAGGCAGAGGAGCTGGGTTCGATCAAGTTGTTCAGAGAGGTGGGGACAAGTGATGGTAGTGGGGGAGGTCGGAAGAAAGTGTAAGGGAGGCTTGAAAGAAATCTTTGGAGGGGTAGAAGAGGATGCGCCTTTGATGAGAGTTAATAGGAACCTCAAGGCATTTTTTCTTATCTTGACAAAAAATAATAATTTTAATTTTCTAATTATCTTTCTGGCCAAAATTCTTTTGCCTGTGTATTCCGGAAAAGTTATACAATCTACTTAGTTATATACTAACACATTTTAATCATGTAATTGTACACAACTGCTCTAATTTGACTTAAGAAACCTATTTAAAAAAATATGTATTTAATATTTTGTTTATTTATATATATTTAACAGAATTATTAAAATATCTTTAATATGATTATTTGTATACATAGTCTATTTAATAGAATTGTTTATACAGTATATATATATATATATATATTTCTAAGGAATATTTACATTAATACACATGTATATATTTAATAGTATGGTTTATAGGCCTACAATATATAGCACCTAGGAAAATGATAAGATATTTTTTATGTTACTTATTTAAAACCGTAGTGGATTAGTATTTTTTTTAGCACCACGTCTTAATTACTGTTCAAGCTACAGGCATAAAATGTTATTAATATCGTTAACGATCATTTATTCACAAGGTTGATATCAACGCATGATTTACAAGTTATCATGAACGATAACAAAATTTAATAATCTATATAAAACATCTTGACCTATTTCTAGGAATCTCTTATACATTTAAACTATAGGTAGAATGGGTAAACCGTAAAATGGCATTGAAAATTGAAATATGTAATTAAATATACGGTCTAGATATTATTTTTTAAGTAATTCATATTTAAAAAATCTACTTGAAGTTACTAAACTGATATAATTTGACTGACCTCTTAAAAAATATTCAAAGGTGGGACGATAGGTCCGAAGAATGTAGACTATGTTTATCCACCTACGTGATTAACACCAAAGTACCAACTTCGGTGGCCACGTGGTCTAACACGCTACTCTCGTATTAGACTAGACAGCCAAATACGGGAGATCAGGGCTCGATCCCCATCAGTTGCACTGAGGGTGGCTTTTCCTGAGTGGTTTTCCACTCTCCCTTCACGTAAATGCGGGTACACTTCCACTCAAATAATCCTTGCTAATCCCTAACACATTATTGTAACTAGGACATGAGTGCATAGCCCCCGTACGGGTAGTAAAACGTGGTGGTAAAAAACAAGAAAAAAACACGATAAAGTAAGTTTCATAATTTTATTTTGATACACACACATATGTAGTCTAGATAGGCCTATTTATAAAATAATGATGTGATAATACACCACAAAGTTTTCCAAATCAGTTACCATATTATGTTAAACACACTATTTATGTCCGTATATATTAGTATATGGGGAACCCTAATGGGAAGATACAATTTGGAAGACCTAGATGCAGATGGAAGGATAAAATTAAGATGAACCTGAAAAAAATAGGGTGTAATGAGGTGGACTGGATATAACTAACTCAAGATAGATATAGGGTGTAATGAGGGGGACTGGATTGAACTAGCTCAAGATAGATATAGGGTTTGATGAGGGGGACTGGTTAGAACTAGCTCAGGATAGGGATAGGTTGCGAAATTTGACAGTGTATATCAAAGTTTATTCAAATATACTATATATTTTTAGTATGTTTACTTTTCCATGGTTAGTTAATTTATACGTCGTGTACTAATATAACATTTTTAGAAGCGTTCACGTTTAATATTGGGTTAATAGAATATCAATTCTTTCTTGATCTATACTTTAATGAAGGGTACAGATATAGATGCATTGATTTTGATATTTTGCAGTTCATCGTTTGACCCCAATTCCAATTTAAATAATCATAATAATTTTGAAGAAAGAAAATACCTCTCATATTTATTATTTATATAATATTCTATATCTAGAACTATTTATGTTAGGAGTTCCTTCCACGCTCTTATGTAGGAAAAGACTATTTACCAAATAATGAAATAAATCATCATTAGGTTGTCAATCTTGCGACTGGTTGGCCTCAGCTCTCCACTTTTGTTTATTTTGGGCCCATCTTTTTACATCATTGTACCTTCTTCTGCCAACATTGTCCACTATCTGATTCATGTATTCCATTCTTGATCTCCCTCATGAATTTCTTCCTTCTACGTCAATAAATTAAAATCAATTAAATATTTGAAACACAATACTACATAGACCATGCGTATACTAACAGAGTACACAAAGGGACGCATTCCATATACAATGCAATCTATGACTAGGATTGATCATATGATTATTGTAACTAGTACATTTATATCGTTTTTATTGGCATTTTGTAAGTTTTGCGAGCTCACCCACACTTCCCGGCGACCCATTTTTAACTTTATATTTTATTGATTTTTCTGATTACTGGCTTTGACTTATTAATCATGTAAGTTTTCTGCTACCCATTTGCCAGACCTCCATCTTAGATGTGTATCTGTTTATAGTTAGGAAACCGTTAATTTCATAAAATATTTTTCAAGTACAAGTTTTGTATCTTCAATAGTCCTACAACTATACAATGGTAGGTTTTAGTATCTCTAGAAAATTCGGAGATATATTCAAATGGGATATATATGAAATTGTATCATGTATCATTGTATCATGAAAATCCGAAAATAAATTTTGTTGGTAATGTTAAACCACAAATATAAATGAAATTTAATCAAAATCCCTAAAGCCGATTTTGAGCAAATTTATATTTTCTCTATTCACCTATAAATAAGCTACTCTTTACTTTAAGGGTGGATCTAAAATTCCAAAAAGCCTCGGGATAACCTTATGAAAATCCAAGATACAAAGTCTACGCCCAATCGGTAAAATGGTTTTGGCTCCCATAAAAATCTAAAATTTACTTTTGGTTGACAATCTTAATAAATCCTCTCTCCAAAGGGATTTGATAAAATAAAAAGGAGTAATGGCTTTACTGTTCTAAAATACTTCGACTAAAATACCAATTGCCACTAGATAAAAATGTTTTATTATTCCTATAATTTATAAGTATTTTGAAAAAATATATAGATTTGACCATTTTCAAATGATTGAGAAAAATATTTTATTTCAGCATAACACGTTCCTAAGAATAAGTGAAAATGATGCAATATCTTGTTTTGTATTGCTTATTATTTTTTATTTTTTTAACTATGTAGATTTAATTTAAATTATTTGTATTATTATTATTGGTTTTGTCACAGAGCTTGGTAGATTTATGGTTGTAAAACAAATCTTATTTATATAAAAAAACATTTGGACACTGAAATATGAGACTATTTAGAATCAAAGAAAATTTCTTCAGAGCTAAGCTAAAGCTAGTCACCTTTGTCTTTAGTAAATGAGTCATATTCTTTTGAAATTACCGACAAAATCTTTTTAACATTATAGTTTAATCAAACTATTTACTTATGTATAGACAAATATGTTTTAATCAACATTAATATTTCAAACTACTAAAGCCTACATTTTCCCTTTGTCCAATATTTGAGTTATAATGAAGAGTAATGCATGTCTAGAGCAGGGGTAAGGACCTTTTTGGACCCTTATAGACGTAAGAACCTATCAAAAGTTTCCTCAATCATCCATCGTTTCTCCGCTATCTATTTGCCTTTTTAAAATTGTTTATACATCTTTGATTAATTTCTGAAATTCAATATTTACTCAAATAACTATGTATCATTCTTTATAGAGAATATAATGCACACTTTCATATTAAAATACTCATAATAGCATAATAATATAATCGATTATGACCAATCAAGTTAATTTTGGTCCCATTAAAATATTATCTAAAACTACTTAATATTATGTTTTAAAGTTTTATACCCTCAAAGATGTAATTTTAATGATGATGTATTTTTCTTACACTATCGATAGAACATTTCCGTGAGGTCGACCGGTCAATTGCGATCGAGAAGTTGCTAACTTCTGGTCTACAGAATGAAGGAGCCACCGGAGCATTGCGTTTTACTAGCCGTTTGGCTTATAAACCTAAATACGTGTTACGCTAATGTGTTAGGAATGTAGAGGGTTTAATTTAGAGGATGTGTACCTACATTTGCGTAGAAGGAGAGTGGAAAACCATTTAGAAAAAAACAATCTCAGTATACCCGACCTAAATCGAATCTTGATTTATCTGTCATCATGCGAAAGTGACGCCTTAAACCATGCGGCACCAATTTGGGTGGAATATTATAACTTGGATATAGGTACAGAAATACAGATAATTTGTAAAAAAAGATTCCAAACGGTTTGTAGATTGTAAGTTACAATAAAACCTACCTTTTTTCTTGATCTTCTACTACCCATCTGGACTATCCATATTTAATAAAACAAGTAGGGTGATGAATGATGAACGAGTAAATGTAGACGAATTTTCTTTGAGGGAGAGTATTAAATCCACTCGATGCGCGTCTTGCATCGCAGACTATCTTGTCCAAGAGCCCAATCTTGCAGGTAGAAAAACCCTGATTAATTATTCGTAGCAGTGGACTCCCGTATTAGTCAACTCGTTCTATGATCCGTGGATTTAAAACAGAAGAGGCTTTTGGGAACAAGAGGGAAAATATACCCCTTACCTCCCACAGCCCCAACACTATATGGAGGGTAGATTGTACAATTTCAGGGTGACCTGGCGGTCTAGGGGTAAGGACTTCTATGCTGGCGGCCGGGGTTCGATCCTCGGTCCCGGCAAAGATTTATCTGATTACTAGACCCTTCCTTCACCTCTGACAAGACAACTTGTGAATGTGAGGAATGCCAGGCCTCCACCGTGGTTCGGATTCCACGTTAAACTGTAGGTCCTTCATTTCATCTCACAATCACCCTACCATTACACATTAGCGTAAGTGCGTATAACCCGAACGGGTAGTAAGACGCGGTGCTAATAGTAATAATAATTATTGTACAATTTGTTTATTCCTTTAGCATAACTAGACAAGGAGCTGTTACGTAAGTGAACAGCTCCTGCCATCAAATGGTCTAATCTAAGGCTTCTACCAATGATGATGAGGTTGGAGCTATAATCCTGGTTGGGTGGTTCTCCCTAAGTGTATTTACACTCTTCCTCAACGCAAAAGCAGTTACATTCCTCTAAATTCAACCTTCCTCATCCCAAACACAATATTACCATAAGTACATATCCGTATAGCCCTAACGAGTAATGAGATGCCCTGACAAAAAACAAAAAAAAAAACCACTGTAAATGAATTGAAATACTATTTTAAGCCAGCTCTAAACGTTACGTTTAACCACGCAAAAATAACTGCACAAGTATATCGTAAAGGTGTAGCGATATGCTTGTATCGTCTAGGGGATGACCTGCGCAAACTAGGACCTGAACGATACACTTGTGCCTTACACGCTAATGGAGGTGCGCAAAAAATAATTATCTTGAATTTAAGGGATTTGAGTAATTTAGAATAATAGCAGTTAGGCGTATTCTTTAGACTTAATCTTACAAAAATACAAAGTTTACGTTCAACCTTAATGTTAATAACGAATTAAACCAAGGGGTAGGGATTGATAGGGGGATTTGATGAAAGGCAACCGCGGAAGTGTATATAGAGATATGGAAATGAACGCTGATGCGTGTCATGGTGAGTCCTTATCCCGGTCCTCAACCATCCCCCCCTCACCCCCCCCCTTACTCCTCATCATTTTTGAACAAGCTTAAATTATGAAATGAACTTCTACCTGTAAATAATCGAGTGCTCTCACTATTTGAAGTTAACATATCTACATGGGGAAAACAATAGGTGCTATTTGTTTATTATATATTTTCAACATATATAATTTGATTTATTTTGAGCAGACTTTATTTTTAATATAAAACAATTAATATTAAACCCCCTTTTACTATCGATTATTTAAAAACTAAATATTTGTAACAGTGGGTTTAGTGCAATTATAGAAAAATGACATGCCGGCAGAGACACGAACCCATGCCGTTCAGTTTCAAATGCCAACCACTCTACCCACTAATCTGGTGACGATAGCTCGGTCGGCAAGGCGCTTGATACGTAAAAACTGACGGCCACGATTAATAATATGTATTTAATTTTTATATATTTACACAAATACTACAACAAGACGTCATCCGAAAATACACGTTTGTTTAAATGATGTTAATGTTATAACATCGGTATTTATAGTTGGTCTTTAAATCTTATTCCAAAAAACATTTTTATTAAGGTTATTGACAAATGTGTGTTTTTAAGCCGATATCTCTCTGGTGTTTGGTTTCATTTCATGTGATAAGATAACTGTTAACATACATAAGCGATTCCGAAAATTACACATATTTTGTGTGCAAGTTCAACAATAATTGTTAATAGAATAGGGTCGCATTGCATGATGGTGAATCTTAAGGTCCACGAGATTTACAAAACCACGAATAGGTCCGCATGCATTTCGTGGCCCGTGATATAGACGTGCTTGCTCTATATAATAGAAAATTTCACTTTAAATTTTTGTAAAATACACATTCCGTGTCACTCGCTACTCTCGCAATAAATTACACTGACAATGACAGGAATATCGTTGTTCGATCCCGGTTGGGTGTACTAAAGGTGGGTTTTCCTAAATGGTTTCCCACCCTATCTCCCCGCAAATGTTGATTCACTTCTTCTAAATTCAACGTTTGACATACCTAACCAAATAGCGTACTTAGTACATAAGCGTATAACCAGATTGGAGAATAAGACACGGTGTTAAAACATATATATTATAAGTTTCGTAATACATTTTTCAAATCATTAGGATACTATCACATTGGCTATTTATAATATTAACCACACAGAAGATGTGTTTTAATCCGGCTGATAATTGGAGAGTGCTGCTAGGTTGGTGTAGTGGCCAATGTGTGAACTGAATTCTAATAAATGAACAGAGCCATCTATGAGACGATTAAACTACCAACCTACTACCTTCTTTTATCGACATTCTTACTGAACCTGGCCTGGCCCTCTGCTCGGGAGTGTAAAATATTAGAACTATTACAAATAACTCACTTTCATTATTTGTTTTATTTTTTAGCACCGCATCTTACTAAACGCTCGGGTTGTTCGCTTATATTATTAATTACACTAATGTGTTAGGGATTAGGAATGTTTAATTTAGAGGAAGTTTATCGGTAGGGCCTATTTTCGTTGAGGGAGAGTACTCCCGACCGGGATAAAACCCTAATATCCTCGTTTTATACAAAACTAATATATACTATATATTATGTATTATATATTATACTATATTATATGCATAGTATATTAATCTATATATAATATTTTTTTCATATATTATATACACACACACACGCATATATATATACAATTAATATATTTCAATAAGGTGTCAGACTTCTATGCTGGCGGCCGGGGTTCGATCCTCGGTCCCGGCAAAGATTTATCTGATTACCAAACCCTTCCTTCACCTCTGACAAGACATCTTGTGAATGTGAGGAATGCCAGGCCTCCACCGTGGTTCGGATTCCACGTTAAACTGTAGGTCCTCCATTTCATCTCACAATCACCCTACCATTACACATTAGCGTAAGTGCGTATAACCCGAACGGGTAGTAAGACGCGGTGCTAATAATAATAATAATAATAATAATAATATATTTCAAAATTGTCATTGTACAATTTTAAGGTTTTGTAGTTCTTGAATTCGTCACTAGATGCGACAGAGCTTTAAAAAACTTATAATGTCAAATTCTCTCGAGTCTTGCCTCAGCAAAAACAAATTATTGTATCAACTAATTTTGTATTGATGGAATAACATTACATTTACTTTTGAAAATGTTTAATTTACAATGAACGAAACAATACAAATTTATAAAATCTTCTCTGGCAAATTAAAGTGTGTAATTTGAAATTATAGGTTTAAATGTTTTCTTTTTCAATTTATCTAGTTATACTACATTGTTAACGCAATGGGTGTAAATCTATTAATAGAAAATTAATAATAGAATTGTATCTGAGTGTGTATATTCCCTTAATAACCCAGATTGTGGGAAGACATTACGAAACACATTGGCATCACGAGTTGGAAATCCCTTTACAAACCCCGGCTTCCATATCACAGATAAAAAATGTTAATTCTTTATTCCCTTTTCACACTGGTGATTTTTATTCACTTAATCTTATTTTTAAACTTGTGAATAATTGTATCTAATGTGATTAATACAACATGCCTTTACATGGTTATAGTATTCATCCTTTCTTTTAGTAATTATAATGTTACCAACCTAATATAATATTATTTTTAACACCTCGTCTGAGTACCCATTCGACTTATACATTTGTGAATTAATAACGCTCATGGTCTAGGGATGAAGGAGGATTAATTTAGAGGAGTTATACCCGCATGTGCGTGGGAAGAGCGTGGTAAACCATTTAGGAAAAATCTTCCACAGTAAAACTGACAGGGATTGAACCACGAACTCCCCGTCAAAGGAAGTCTAGTCTATTGCGAGATTGATGTCTTAGATCATGCCACCAACAAAGCAAACAAAATATAATTTTTTCCAAAAATACTTTTGTATGATACATTAATATATAATATGATATATATAATATATATGTTATATATATATATATTATATATATACATGTTTATAAATGGTTCAGCATAATTGTTTTAATTTATTAATAATCTATAAAGACCCATTTAAAAATTACTTATCTGAAATTAGTTTTCAAAATAAAGTTATTTTATTACACTTTTGTTTGAAACACAAGAAAGTCACTGTTAATATTTCCCACATGTCTATACCTAAACATCCGTAGGTCGTGTGATATTAAGCTGACACTTTTGAAAGATATTATAAATATTATTAAATTATAACACATAAATGGTGTGACACAAATGCACAAACATTCTCTTACCGTGTATCCTATCTTTAAAAAAGTTTTCAAAAATAAGTTTTTAGTAAACTATTATTGAATAAGTTTTAATAATAAAAACAAACACATCAGATTGTTAGTCACAATACTCACTATTTATGTACACATTTAAAAAACCAATTGTTCGAATATATTAAACAAGACTTAAATTTACAAAATATAATTATTTTTAAACCATTCTAAAATAAATGTTATCTGTAAAAAATAAAAAGTATTTTTATTTATCAAGAAAAACTATTCACAGATTTCCATTTTTAATTCAATCTTCAAGGTCAATTTACAAGCTATCCTAATTTTATGTAATTTGTAAAATATTCTTAAATTAATTTATTTTATATGAATAAAGATATATTATTATTGATATGTTAAAAGTCTTCTGATACCTCTTTTTAACCAAATCACTAAAGCCATTTTACAAAGTATTCAAATTAATAAACTAGTCATCAATAAGCTACCCATAGCAAGATTTCCTTCCCAAACTCTGCTTAAAAGCTATATTGATCTTGTTCATATCAAACACTCACCAAATATACATTTTAAGTAAAATCGCTATAACCATTTTTAAAATAATAATTTAAAAAAATCACATCTTAGTAAAAGGCCCTGTATCGAATTTTTACCCAAAACAAAGTATACAGGTTTATTTGTTTTGTCAAACACTCCCAAGATACCCATTTGGTACCAAATCATTAGAGTCATTTGTAAAGTATATTAAGTTTAAAAAAAATCAGTCATCAGTAAACTACCCTTCTACAAATATTTACCAAAAACCTATTATATAGTTGTACTTATAATGTCAAATAAATTCTAGAAATGCATTATAAATAAAATCTTGAGAGCTATCTTAAAAAAATTAGAATTTAAAAAAATTATGCATCAGTAAGCTACAATTAATCGAAGGCCAAGAGTAAAAAAAAAATCTGTGTCTTCTCTTAAGTCTATCTAAAATCACTAATATGATTTAAAGTCTTTAGTTAAAATGTAGGTCTATAAAAAATATGGTACTATAGACGTAAAATGATATTTGCGATCCAGAGTTCTGACAACTTATTTGAAAATACATTGCAAGTTGAACTTGGAACGATTTAATCTCACATATTTTTGAGGCTGAATAATTTTAGTTTTATTTTGTATATAACTTGATAAGTTGTTTACATAAATGTTTTTAGTAAGATATAAATGCTGTTAGTGAAGATTAGTTATAATAAAAATAAGAAAATATTTATTTAATTAGTAAGTATACCTATCAACAGTACTACTATTTTACCATTCTTTATAATATTCCATTCCAACATCAATTTTTGGAGACCATATTTAAAGGATTAGGTTTTGTATTTTGTATTTGGTTTGTATCCCAAGATTTATCTCTTTGTGCATTTTAATGGATTTGTGTTGACTGTAAGTACCCTCAAGATTTTGATTATTAGTGAACGAGAGAGTCAGTAATTCCTGAAATAATGTTTCATTTAAGAACTCTATCTCTCTAACCACTTAAGCAAGAAACTTAAACTTAGTAAAGATAACTAAAATAGTAGGTTTTAACAGGGCGTTAAATTTGTACATTCCTAACATTATTTGGAGCCGAGTTAAAAGGGAGTAAATGTTGCCTGCCCTTCCTCGCACATTTTTGGGAATCATGTTGAATAGTTCATACTTCATATTTGGTTTATATCCTCAATACTACATCCTAGCCAATATTTTAGGTTCTATGCTTACTGGAAGTACAGTATATAGATATTTTGATGATAAATGAGTCAGTGAGTCTCAAAATAAGCATTTTTTAATCATTGTAACTCACAAACCGCTTAAGTTAGAAACTTGAATTTGAGAAAAAAATGACTAAATAGTTCGCCTTAACATGTTGCTAGATTTTTACGTTCCTGTAATTCATTGGAAATGAGTTATAATATGGCGGNGAGGGGGGGGGGGGGGGGGGGGTAAATGTGGCGCTTCTTCCACACATTTTGGGGGACCATGCTGAAGAGTTCAGATTTCATATATCATCCTTGGTTCGCATCTCAAGTGCCTATATGCCAATTTAAAATTTTTATGTTATCTGAAAGTACCCCATAGGTTATGGCAATCAGTGAGTCCTGAAATAAGGGTTAATTTAAGTGCCGTATCTTACTTACTGCTTAAGCTAAGGATTTCAACTTCGGAAAGGTGAATAAAATAGTTCATCTTATATGGATGTTAAATTTTTACGTTCCTTTGATTCTTTGGAGCCGAGTTAGAGGAGGGATTAATGTGGCCTAAGTTGTATAGTATTTTTGTTGTTGTTTTTGGTACTGTCTTACAGCTCGTTCGGATTATAAGCTTTGTATTGTGTTAAATATACATTGCTGTGGACATTTTCTGGTGCACTACCAAGCATCTTGAGTTCCACTTTACTGAATGAGTCAAAATAGTAGGCCTATATATGATTTTTATTATTAATTAAGGTTTGTCATTAATTTATTTCAGACCAGCTCTAATTAAAAGAAAACCAAATATATTAAGGGTAAAATTGATTTTTGGAATTCTTATATTTTTTAAGTTGTAGAATTTTTCTAAACTTTCTTCGTCATGCAAATAGGAATATAAATAATGTATACAATTTTTTTTTTTGTTCAATGATCCAAACACATTATTATACATTTTTAAAAACCAAATATAAAAAAAACTGTATATTTAAAAAAATGCGTGACCCTTAAAGCTGGTAAACGTGGACCAAAAATGTGTGAGTTTTGTCATAAATTTTATGTGTGTTTTTATAAAGTATTGCTAGAATTGATTGAAATAGTTAATAAACCATAATTTGGTAATTTTATGTCCATATATTTTGTTTGTTGAATATTTTCCTTGGGTTCGCAGCATATTTTATGCTAGTTTTTGTTTTAGCACAAATTATACGATTTAACTTTTACATAACTATTAAAACCTCTGGCCAGGCTAAAATTAATTTCAGAAATAAAATAATTATTTAAAAATATTACTTATAAGTACATAACATACGGTCCATTCAGAAATAAAATAATGTTTCTGTTATGCTTAGACCTAAAATTTATATCAAATTTAAATCAATCTATTTAGTGACAAAATTGTTTGAGTAAATAATCACAGTTTATTAAATAACAAGATAAAATAGTACCGCAGAGTTAAATAAGCGTAAATAGAATCTTATTTTTGCATAAATACCTTAATACACCGTCTCTGTTATCAAATCTTCCAACCACATTTTCAGTCACTTCTAATCGTGACTAAAGGCCAGGATTTTGTACAGTACACATTCCTAATTCCCTTGACAATGCATTCTATTCAAATTTGAACCAGATCTAAAATGTGGTGCACCTTGCAGCCTTTAGAAGTCAAATATAGGCCTATTCTCGATTTATACCTGACATTTCTTATTTAAGTTTACATAAATAATAATTAATGATATATTAAAACCAAGTTTTTCAAAACAATACCTTATGCCGATAAATATATATTCCATTCACCGTAGGAATTGACTTCTGAAAGGCCTTTTTCCCTACCATAAATCTACTATATAGTAGGATATTGGTAGGAAAAAAGACCTTTCAGAGAGTAATTCCTACCGTGAAGGGAATATTTTAAGGTATGACATCCACTCCTGCAACAACAAAAATATTTCACTAGCATGACATAAATGAGCCTGACGGAATCCTAGGGAGGAGTAATAATAATACTTAGTACCACGTCTTACTACCCGTTCGGTTTATACGCCTCCTCGGGAGGAGATAATGAGGTGAGGCATAGGGTATATTTTTGAAAAACATCTTTTTTATATATATTTATTTTAAATAAAACTTTATAGCTAATAAATAACCATTTCATTCTAATAATACATAGGCTATTTAGTTACATAACTTGCCGTCACCATAGTATTTAAAATAAATATTTATAATTTTTTTACACGCAGAGTTTGGAAAAAATTAGATAAACGAATATAAAAAAGGTTTTCCCATGATTTATTTAATCCATTTCACTTCTAAAATCAAATTTTTATGTTAATACACGTGCAATACAATTTGACACGTTTTAAAAGGTGTAGTTAATTGGTTTGTGTTATTTTGAATAACCAACGTGATATTTTAATTTTTCTTATATAAATAAGGAATAAATAATATTGCTACAGTTGATATTCTCATGGTAAAGAACATCGTAATACAATCATGCCCTATTTACTCTGTACATTTATATAAAGTTTGGCCAAAATAAGATCGAACATGTATTTATTAACTGGATGATAAATATCATATTATATTTTAAATATAATAATCTGACACCCTGTCCCATAAAGAAAGGGATACTTTATTTACAAATTGTAATTAAATATTCAAGAATATATTATAATTATAGTATCAATAATAGTAAAAAATCAATTATATTTTAAAACTTAAATAGCCAAAACTTCGGAAAGATGAGAAAAAATTTAGATGTTAAACCTTCCCTGGATGTGTCCTAGTTAGTGTATATTTGTTTTCAAAGTTGGTTGGAGGGTCAATCGATAGATTCAAAATTTATGAGGGTACAACTACATTCACGTGCTCATGCGTACACAGACGCACACTCGCACTCATACATACTCACACATCCACACACAAAATAGATATACATACAGAGAGTGAAAGGCATATATTCCCCCATACAAACCGATACACATTAAACATTCACATACCCCTAGGTAGAGGCTACCTCATTTAATGAATATTATGTGTTTAATATAACACACTCATCCAATTAAACAAATTAATGAATTTATTTGTTGTTATTAATACTTTTAATGATATGTGATGGTAGAGGAAGCAAGACTGAGATGGTATGGGCATGTAATGGGAATGGAGAAGGAGAAGATTACAAAGAAAATGTCTCATTCAAGTATGTAGGAAAAAGACTGTAAGGGAGGCCAAAAAAGAAATAGCAAATAAAATAGAGTGTGCAAGTGAGAGGTGAATAAAGGAAGCAGCTAAAGGTGGAATAATTTTGGAATTACATAAACAGATAGAGTCATTTTAATAAACTTACTCGGCCACAGGCTGGAAACATTTGATAATGCTGATGATTAGTTTAGTAAAATGCCTACACATGCCTCTATCATTCCACCACTATCTCTCCCTTAAATGTTCCCATTCTTATCCTCTCACTTGCACACTTTCTATTATCTGCTCCTCCTATCTCTTTCTTGGACCCCTTTGCATTATTTTCCATATATACTCTACTTCCATAATTTACACACACACACACACACACACACACATATATATATATATATATATATTAGCACTAAGTAAGTGTCATACATATTTCACATGACACTTTTTCCTACCTTTTTGGAACCTCCACATATGAATGTAACACCAACCAACTGCTTATATTAGCACATGAAAAAGTATATGAGCTAGAACGAAAGAGCTCACCGATTCTTGCAATAAGTGTATTTTCATATATCTTCTAAAAGAAACAGTGAGAAAATATCCTCGGAAGACCAAAGCTATGATGGGCTGCCGAGGCTAAAACTGAGGGGCACATCATTTGACAAACTGGTGAAAATATGGACTATTGGAACATGGAATGTGAGTGTGCGGCAAAGAGAATTAACCGTTAGAGGAAACGATTGAAAGAAAAATTGATATTTTGTGTGTACGTGAAACCAAGCGGAAATAGAAAGAAATTTTCGATGACGAGGGATGGTGTCCTTGTACTGTGGTCAGGTGTGTATGAATGGGAATGGGTATGTCAGGGATTAGGTTTAATCCTTTGCTCAAGATCTAAGCTGTTTGTAAGAAGTGTCATCGAGACTTCTATGGGTAAGTATGAAAATAAGTATTAATAAAATTATGTTGGTTGCTGGTCATGCTTCGGTGGAAGGTGAAGGCGAGAGTGGGAGAGCGGAATTTTGGAATGAGCTTAATGAAGTCTTGAATGCATGTGAACCGGTTGAAAGAATTATTTTGTTAAGATATATGAACGGATGGGTGGGTACTCAAAAAGAGAATTCAGAAAGAACGTTAAGAAGTTATGGTGTTGACAAGGTAGACAAGAATGGTAATAAATTAGTAAGTCTGTGTTTAGAAAACGCTCTATTTGTGTCAACCACATGGCTTAAGCACAATGATAATCATGAGTATACATGGAAAAAGGACGATTTGAGAACGATGATTGATTTTGTGGTGTATGATGATAGACTGAAGAGTTTAGTAGAGAATACTAGGGCTGTGCGTGGAGATGAATGTGGAACGATTACTTTCTAGTGATTTCAGAAATGTAATTATGTAGGAATTTGGTGAGGAAGCAGCGCTAGAGTAGTAAGAGAGTAAGAGTGAAAGTGGAAAAGTTGCAGCATAAAAATGTGAGAGCACAATATGAATTATCGCTGGGCGATAAACTAACTTCACAAGAGCATAATGTAGTAGTTGCAAAGAATGAGTAAGTATCAAAAGAGGCAAAGATGACAGTATATAGAAGTGTGTAAATGCCATCGTTGTTTTATGGATGTGAAGGGTGTATTTGTCAAGGAGAGACACAAGAGCAAGGTGAATTCGGTTGGAATGAGATATTTAAGAAATGTATGTGGGAAAACTCGTATGGACAGAGCCAGTAATGAATGGGTGCTGAAGGAGTGTGGTTTGAAAGGGAATATAATAGGTCAATGTGAAAGAAGTAGTCTTACAGTGGTTTGGGCCTATTGAGAGGATCAGTATGGATCAAGTGATGAAACAAATATATGCAGGTAAAGTGTATGGATCATTCGGATGGGGTAGACTATGTAAGACGTGGCAAAATGTTATATATGAATATGTGAAAAAAGAGAAACATTAAGAGTTTTAAGAATAAAGGACCATATATGACTCTGGGTATGCATGTTGTTGAAGCGAAGGAAGTATGCAAGGATAGGGAAGTGTGTACAATATTAGCGAGGATGGAGTAAATACGAATTAGTTTTGTTGGGCTATTTTCACAGTTTGTTCCCGTGAGGGAATATATATGATTAGGTATGTTTGTAATCCTATGTATGTATGTATGTATGTATGTATGTATGTATGCATTCTAGTACTCTTTTAAATGTTTAAATCTACATGAGATCAACAGCCTTATTTCCACTTCAAAAGAAGTTATGCTTAGGATTTTAATTGCTCGTAACCCCTGCTGGGTTTGAACTCACTAACATTGGGTCCTGGGGTGTAAACTTTACCCCAAGACAACAGAGCTCTATGCCATCCTTGTAAATTGCGACAAAGTAAGATGGATTAATCATCTTAGCTTACTCAACCACGCCTATGAATACTCGAAAACTAATTATTAAAATAATTTTACCAGTACGTACATTTATTCTTGAAAAAAAAACAACTATCATTTATCTTATTCTATTAAAATTATATGTTTAGTAAATAAGTTACATCACATACACATTTATAAAAACAATACATTATATTATATTCGATAAATGTTAGATTTAACAACATATTTATAGTTTCCATGTTAAAAAGAATTAATAGGTCTTAGAAATGATAATATTTGCACACATAATTATAATTACACTATCGCATTAGGAGCTCGAAAGCTAATTGCCACACCTTCAAAAGTACACCACCTACCCCTATCTTGAGCTAGTTCTATCCAGTCTATTTCATTAGACTGTATCTCTTCCAGGTTAATATTAATGTTTTCCCCCAATATGTGTATAGGTCTTCCCAATTGTCTCTTCCCATTTAGTTTGAATTCCAATACACTGAACAAGGTTCTAGAATCTTCCATTCGTGCTGCTTGCCCTGTCTACCATAATCCACAAGAATTGATTATCTTAACGATTTATTTGATGAGTACAGGGTATGTAGCTCATCAATATGTAACCTCCTCCACCCCTCAGTATCCTCGTTCCTTTAGGACCAAATATCTTCCCAGGCACTTTATTTTTATCATTTTTTTTTGTTTTCGTCACAAGGTAAGAGACCATGTTTCACACCCATAGAGAACAACATGTAAAATTATTGTCTTGTATATTCTGAGTTTTACAGTCCTTGAAGTCAGTTGAGGTGTTGACAACTTATTGACCAAGTAATAGCATGCATTTCCTGACTGTATTCTATTCCTAGTTTCCAGTCTAATATTGTTATTGATAGTTAGATTGTTCCTAAATATTTAATCTCACTATGTCAAATGCTATGTTGTTAGAGATAATTTCTAAATTATCAGCCCCAATCTATGTTCACTCTACGATCATATATGATACTTAAACATTTCAGTGTTTACTTTTAAACCTATTTCCTTAATAACCTATAGTAAAATTTCTGTATTTGATTCAACAGCTTCTTTCTATTTCCCAACAAAGCTAAATCAACTGTGTATCCTGATAAATGTACTGTCTCGTTTAATGTCAACCCTTACCTATTCTATTGAATTACTCTAATGGCATACTATAGGGCTAGGTTAAAAAGTAATGGGGGAAGTGAATCTCATTGTTTCAACATATTATGTATTCATAAAGTATGAATTTAGTAAATGACATCCAACCCGTACCCTGCCAAGGGTATATGTCAAACATACCTCAATTAGCTTGACAAATTTTTTGAGTATCCCAACCTTAACTTAAGTTTCATATAATTTATTTATTTTAACTGAATTGTAGGCCTTTTTAAAATCTATGAAAATTTGATGAACTGTCATGTGGTATTTCCACTTTTTTCAAATATTTGCCGAGTAGTAAAAATCTGATCCGTTGACAATCTTTATTCATAAAATTCTACACTTAGGATCCCCAGATATTTATTCTGCATATGGCTGCATTCTCATTGAAATTGAGTTAGATTAAATTTCAAAGCATGTTGGTAATAGTGAGATACCTCTTTAATTATTACAATCAGTTTTATCTCCCTTTACGAAAATTTGTATTTTAAGTCCTTCCTTATATTCTTGTGGTAATACCTCATTATTCCATATGTAAAATAGCAATTTATGATTTTATATTACTATTTTTTCATTAGCTCCCTTTATTGACTCTACTGGAATTAAATACATGCCTGGAGATTCATGGTGCTTTGACATTTAACATTGTACTGTAAACATACTCAATACATTTCATATCAGTCCTGACACCATCCAACATCTTTTCCCCGGTCGGGACACCATTCACCACCGTCTTACTCTCTTTTGTTTTCATGCTAAAACTACATTTCACAGCTGAAACTGTGGCTTCATCTGATGAGATTTACATCGTTTCAATTATATAGACCATATCAACCATAAATTATTTAATTTCAAAATAATTGCTATAAGAAGTTTCTCAAGTGACAAATCGTTCTCTCCTGAAAACGCCACAATTACAAATGTTAAGCCAGCGTGGCGGAAGCACTTAAGTTTAATGGCTATCGACACACAACTCTATGCCTTGTCTGCAAAACGTAGAGCTTACTGTGAGTAAGCCTGTCACCTGTTTCGGTGGCCACATGATCTTAGGCGTCAACATCATGTTAGACTAGACAGGGAGATCGGGGTTTGAATCCCATTCTGGTGTACTGAAGGGGGATATTCCAAATTTATTTTCCACTAGCCTTCCATGCAAATGTGAGTACACCTTCTCTAAATTTAATCTTCCTCATCTCTAACTCATTAACGTAATTAGTAAATATGAGTATATCCTGAGCAGGTAGTAAGACGTGGTTCTAAAAAGAAAGGCCTGTCTGTTGCAACCGCGGTATGGAACCCCAGGGCGGGACGCAGTGGGAGCCTTTTTTCCTCTTTCCATCCCAAAATTTCATTCACGCCATTTGCTAAATAAATAATAGCTCTGGAAGATAACCGTATTCTTCATATCTTCTGTTAAAACTATAACAATTTTTTAAGGAATTACGATATTAGAAAGATATTTTTACTTTGGAAGTTTCAGTTTTGAGATTCATAAAACTGAATTTGGTCGTTCATTATCAATAAAATTGTTATCACATAGTGAACTGTATGTGGATCAAGACCAATTAATAACTAAGCTCTATATAGCCGGATGTTCACTACAACCAAGTTCTTTGAGTACTTAATTCCATAAACAGTTTCTGGTTTCAATTTGTGTTGTGTTTTGTTTTGAATTCAGCCATTATATTGGTAATGCAATCTTAGTTGTAAAGAAATAAATTTATTTGGAAGTTAAGCAAATACCCGCTTACACATTCTCAAGTATCCCTAAGCACATTTTATGCTATGCTTTCCCTTTCTCTGTTTTATGGTTTGGAGCTATCCATTCTACATAGGTCGTCACCTGAGGTGTCAAACTCACAGAATAATGTAGAATTAAAGATAATAGGCCCAACATGCACAACATATTATTTCCTTGGTAGCTTTCAGAGTGTATCTTAACTAAAATATTTAAAAAATAGAATAAAATGGTCTTGAAAAAAAAGGACTGAACTATTATAAATTAAATATTACAAAAGAATGTACTTCATAAAATATTGTTTCATAAAGTTATCTCTGACTACTATAATAGAAATTATAAATAATAATCGAATGGTTTCAAGGTAAAACTTGCACACAATCTGCATGCTAGAGTTCAGTCGCAAGATTAAGGAATGTGAGACGTGATGACTCCTTCTGGTGTGTGTGTGTGTGTGTGTGTGTGTGTATGTGTTTGTGTTTGTGTATGTGTGTGTGTATGTGTGTGTATGTGTTTGTGATAGCGTAGTTTTAAATTAAGCTCACAATTCTTTCTAAAAAAACTATCAATATTTTTACTGTGTCTCAGTGTTACATAGAATATATGTATTCAGCACTTGTTTTATATGCCATTATTTGTTTGTTTTTATATCTTTTATTTGTTTATATTCTATTTTAATTGCTATTTTTGGTTAATAGTAAGAAAAGGCGGTTGCCCTAACGTTGCAACTTAAATCGGTTATTATTATTTTTATTATTATAGTGGAATAAAGTTCTACCCAGGAACGTGATTAAGTTTTAGTGGTTAGGTAGTAGAAGCAAGATGTATGTTGGTGACAGGTGGGTAGGGGTTGAGAGGATAGTTTTAAGGTTTAGGCTTGAGATACTGAATTGATAAAGTAGTCATATGACGTCATGTCAATTACAAATAGCTCAGATAATTACGAAGTTAAGTTTTGGAAAATGGACTATGTAGTTCCAAGTTAACTCACAGGTTTTACAGTATACCAATAAAATAAGAGGGTTGGTTTGCGCGAGCTATAATGTATTTTACTATAAAATTGTATACTCTTAAAATAAGTTTATACTAAATATTTAATAAAAAAATTTAATTAGCTAACTCAAAGATAATAAGTCGAAATTGTAAGATCTAGAAACACCTTTCCATAAAATAGCATTAAAATTCATTACAATAACCAAATACAATAAATAAAGAGAACATTACTGAAAATTAGTTTGGAATCATATGCAGTTAATTTATTTTAATAATTTTAACAATATTTGAAATAATATATAATATTTAAACCTGTGAAATCACTATTGGCTTTATGTTGATATTGGTATACTCATATTAGACACTAACTAAAACTTATGATCATCGTAAAAAATGTCTTTCTAATGATTAAAATAAAATTAATTGTAATGTTTTAATGAAGTTTTGTAACCGCATATAAATTAATACTCCACAGGATAATATACAACAGACTTCTTGTATAAAAATTTAATGAAAGTTGGTAACAATCTTACAAACGATCATAATGGTAGGTTGAACCCAATAAAGATGTCATATTTTAAAATAAAACTTACGCAAAAACCCTTAATATTGATAATTTTTTCAAATGTGTAGCACCATTTTGGTATTTTTCTAAATATAGCTCTCCTTGAATAAATAATTCTTAAATGCTTTGAATCCATTTAGTTGATTCATAATGTAATTATGAATTTAGTTCATAGTACCAGCATCAATCCAGTATTGTGACACGAATTTATGAATAAGTATCAGAAGTAGCTTGAGCTATGAAGTCAAACTCATTTGGCCCGTTTGCTATTTACGTAAAGGTCAGGGTTTGAATCTCAGATGGTTATATTGAGGGTAAATTTCACTGAAATGCTCTAATCCACTATCTCACTGATAGATCAAATACATTTCCTATACAATTTTACCCCCATAATAAATATTTTATTAGTGTAGATCTGCAATAATCTTGGGAAAGTATTTAGATGCAATGCATACAAAAAGTTAGTAATACGTCAAAAACAACTTTGGAATGAGCCTCAGCTTTAATAACATTTCTATATTTGATAACTTTTGTACATACTTCCCCTCTCACTCTTATTATTTTAATGTTTTAAGTTGTAAAAATAATAACATTATATTCTTAATTATGTTTTGTATAATCTTAATTGCGTTTCGGTTAAATACATATTTATTCTTAAAAAAAATTTCTAAAATAAACTATTTATTTTAAAAATCCATCAAAGGCACTGTCTAGATTTTTCGATGCAAATCAATAATATTTACTCACCCCATTACATTTTGTGGGTTCCCCATTTTAACCTTTCCTATTTGACTTTTGTATTTTTTATTTTTAGTCGTGAAAATATTGTACTAAATATTTTATTGTTTTGATATTTACTAGGGAGTGAGGGGGGTGGCTAGATACCTAGGGGGTACGGCAATTTTTGAGATAATGACGTAGTCCATCTTCACCCAAAGCTCTAGTGTGACTGATATATCTGTGTGTGTGTGCTACTCTTGCTGGAGGTGGCCGAAAGGTAGGTAAGGGGGGAGATGTTAATTATTTTTTGACCTATATAATAGTCGTCAACTTGCAGTCTGTATATATTATTATTATTATTATTATCATTAGCACCACGTCTTACTACCCGTTCGGGTTATACGCACTTACGCTAATGTGTAATGGTAGGGTGATTGTGAGATGAAATGAAGGACCTACAGTTTAACGTGGGATCCGAACCACGGTGGAGGCCTGGCATTCCCCACATTCACAAGATGTCTTGTCAGAGGTGAAGGAAAGGTTTGGTGATCAGATAAATCTTTGCCGGGAGCAGCCTGTATATAAAACTATATTAATCTATAAATAGGTTTATTATTAATATTATTAGTATTAATTTAAAAATTTGTCACGAACTCATATTTGAATGGATGGTAAACTATAAATAGCTTGGTGACATCAACAAAATATATTTAAGGAGCTATTAGATTGAGGATGTCAACAGAATACGTTGCAATACAGGTGTAAGAGCAGGTAGCTCTCTTAATAGATTGGCGATGTAATAAGAAACTACTTTATAAATGTTGTCAAAATATGGTTTTGAAATCATTATATTTTATAAATAGATTGAAGACATTGTGATAATTTTCACAACCTAGATCTGAAAGTATGTACCAAAATAAGTTGGTTGGAGACATTGACAGAATCTAATTTAGAAACGAAGTTGGAACTCATCTTTAAAAGTAAGTCAACCATAAATAAACTTTGTCTAATCCCTTTACGAAAGTAAAACTGTTGACTAATAGATTCTTGAAGATAGAGTATAATGCTTTAACCTAGATGTGAATTAGATGAATCTTTAAATATATTGACTATGTCATGACTCTCCGTGGGTGTGAAATTAATCCATTGTATAAATATATTGTTAACGGAATCACACAATCTTTTAAAAGCAATGTCGCAGCCAAGATAGGCCTATTAAAGAAGGTTAATCTATAAATGCTACGCTAAAAGATTATATAAATTTGGGTGAACGAGTAGATGTATTAAGATTATATAAAATTAACCATTGCATGGATTGGCATTAATAATCACTCACTATGGGCCAGCCCTAACTCGAGGCACATTTAGTAAACATTTCTGATTTTAATCAACCAATTTTAAATAGCCCTGATTGACTATGATAATGTTTCAGGTTAAGTTAATTTTCAAGTTGTAGAACGTATATTTATATCACCCAAATTTTGCGAAATTGCATCTGTTAATCTTTTTTTCTTTTTGACTAGACATTTTTATTGTGACTTTTGAGTTTAGGGGACATATAACTTTTAGTAGTAATAGGTGACCTGGCGGTCTAGGGGTAAGGTGTCAGACTTCTGTGCTGGCGGCCGGGGTTCAATTCTCGGTCCCGGCACAGATTTTTCACAATCACCCTACCATTACACATTAGCGTAAGTGCGTATAACCCGAACGGGTAGTAAGACGCGGTGCTAATAGTAATAATAATAGTAGTAATAAATTAATAGATATTACATCCTCTTCTTAATTTATTCTCATTCTCATAATAAAATATGTCCACTTTAAAATTAATTATTTGTATATTATTATACTTTATCAACGTTTCAGTGTTAATATGAGGTCAGAATCACTAGGCTTATTTACAAGGTGTGACATACAATAGAAATTTGAAAATAGAAGTATTTTAATGCCCCAGTCATTATATAATATATCGTAATATCACAGTTTAACCCAGCCCTATTAGTGTAAACAGTATTTAAAGTTTGGTTAATTTTCTTTTGTATATTTTATTATTTGAGTCTGCGTTTTAGCTGATAACTCCCTCTTTGGTAGATAAGGTTTGAGATTTTCCGATTCAAATTTACGAAGATAGGTCTACTATTTTTGTAAGCATTACTTAGTCGGTTGAACATTTAATCCCTTCTAAATTTAAGAACATGTGTCATAAATATAAACTATTTTCAGTTTGAAAATATTCCAAACTTTAAAACATTAACTTCATCACAATGTTTATTACTTTGTGTCAAAGTTTGAAATTAAATTCCTTCCCTGCGGGATTAAAAGACTTAGGTATTATAACAACCCATAAGGTTGTGAATAAATCATAATCACAGTAATTAAGTTGACAAAACTTATAAAGCAAGCTAAGTAGTTTAGGTTCATTAATTATTAGTGGTGATACAAACTGGACCACCCTAATATAAAGTTGGTGGCAGAGTAATTGGAATGAAGGGGAGTTTCGGTGTCTTCCACAGAAGCATACACCGCAAAACAAATGTCATTCTTTGCTCCATAATATTGTTCTAGGTGAATATAATTTCAATATTTTAAACAATTATTCTGTATCTAATGTTTAGATTGTTATATATAAATTGGACAGAATAACAACTTTTTATAAAATCACTTACATATCAACCATTATTTTTAATTAATATAATGAGTAGAAAAAATATATTATTCCGGCCCGCACCGGCAGTCTAATCTAATACCAAATAGATTAAAAAAATACATATATAAAAATATGTTTAAAATGGAAAAATAACACCTTTACAAAAGAATCGATCCTGGAACCCTTGGCTTAGCACACCAATGATTTTGCCACTGAGCTATCCACGAGCTACAATTTTTCAACTTAAAAAAATATGGTATTAAGATGAGGCTTTAACTATAATTAGTAATTATAATGATTTGGATATTTTAACCCTCAAAAGATGAGTATTCTTACAGTTATTGTCATTGAACAGCCCATTTGGCGGCATAAAGCCACTTAAATTACCTAAAGTACATAAAGTAACCTAGAGATTTTAAAAATAATAAATAGATTTTAATAGTTAACCGAGAGTTTCAAAATAATTTTAGGGTTTTCTAAGAAATTTTATTCATTATAAAAACATTATATTATTTATAAAAGCATTCGGTTCTTTACAAAGGCATTTGATTATTTATATAAACATTCGATAATAATTTATAAAGACATTCAAATATTTACGGATATATACAATTTTTTACAAAGAAACTTGTTTCTTTATAAAAAAACCATTTGATTCCTTACAAAGGTATTTGATTCTTTATAAAGGGTTTAGACTTTTTAAATTAATTTCTAATCTTACTCAACAATTCTGAGACTTCATAAATTATTGCCATTACAACTTAATTTTTAATAAGGCTTGGGATAAATAACCTATTTTAGAAGTTTTCCCTAATCCATTCTGTAGATGATCGAGTTTTCAATAATTATTGACATCTTCTAAACATTTTCAAAAATTTCATAGAAGTGCACAAAACAGTTAGATAGATATGAAAGCTTTGAAATACTTCCAAATACATATATACATACATACATACATACATATAGCTTACTGAGACTCCCTTAAGGCTAGCTGACAAAAAAAAAGAAGAAGAAGGCTGTCTTAGCAGAATCAACAATTTCCTTAGAGCTACCAGAATTTATATTAATTAAAATTATGTTCAAATCACTAACTATGCCTTGGTATAACTACAGGTGACGAAATATATTTGTTAATTTCTTAAGGGTATCGAGAATATTTTAATAAAATAGAGATTTTCGAAGCAATAATATATTTTCTATTAGATTTTGGAAGTTATCTAACGATTCTTAGTTCTTCAAACCTATTAATAGAGCTTCATAGAAGTTAAGATGGAAGAAAGCAACGATACACATTAAAATATATATGAAATGCGAAGCTCTGGGAACGATTGATTATAATTACATAAATAAGCCATAACTAAGTATTATTCAAATAAATTGAAAAATTACACCTGGATACGTGTTCTTGGGTTTGATTCCCGTGTCCAGGCATCATTTTTCAATTTATTCAGATATTTATGAACTTGAAAAATATTACAATAAACCACTAGAATTGCAAGAATCAAGATGAGTAAGATTCCATAATTATATTTTAACTCATCAAATGATTAAAGTATTTCTGAAATACTTTTGGATATTAAAAAATATTTCTGCAATTCAACAAGATATCTGGGATGACCCACATATTTATGGAATTTATTAACTTTAATTATATTTCTTAGAAATCATACAGGTTTATGTTTTGTTTAATCACATGCTTTTAAATATTAAATAATTTAATATCCAGGCTTACTCGTTTATAAAACGAAGGGATAGTGTATGGTTATCATATAATATGTAAATCTCGAGACTTAACGTGGAAGTGTATGTTTATACATTTTTCTATAAATATTATATCTTGGATAGTGTATGTGTATAAGTTTACAATCTCATAATTATGAAGCATTGAGAAAGTCTAAGGATTTTTAAAATTCTACATAAAAGCCTTAACAGTTACTATGCGTACAGTAGCCCCATGGCTTTTTTTTGGTGCTGACTGACAGCTCACAGCTGACTTCTGACAGTCAATATTTTGGTATATACCTAAATTTTGACTGTCAGAAATGACAGCTGCTAAACATATGTTTTTTGCAGATCATATGGTTCGGCGTAGTGATACGTAATTTGGTCTGGTAACTTTTCAAAGCTGTCAATCAGCACCAAAAAAGTCATGGGGCTACTGTAGGCATACTGTATGCTTCGTTGGCCCCTGATGATAAAAACTAATCCTTTAATTCACTTGGTTCATGGATGTTTGTAATACGATTACAACCGCAAAGCATGTTCCTTGGAATGCTTCGCTGAACCATTGAACTGGCATAAAAATGGAGTATATGAAAAAACCGTCATATTAAAAATAAAAACTACCGACTACAACACTCATATACAATAAAATCCATCTACTCTAATTTTGCTTGTCCATGTGATAAGAATAATGCGTTTTTGATATAAAAATAGCCTATATCTAAGTTTATACTATTTATTAAATGCACCTCCAAATCTGTCATTCTAAAAGATCTGCGCTTTCTATTAGGCTACACTCAGCCCACTCGGATAGAATTCACAACTTTAGATTATAATCAACTTCAATCCAGATTTATCTGATTACCAAACCCTTCCTTCACCTCTGAAAAGACATCTTGTGAATGTGGGGAATTCCAGGCCTCCATCGTGGTTCAGATTCCACGTTAAACTGTAGGTCCTCCATTTCATCTCACAATCACCCTACCATTACACATTAGCGTAAGTGCGTATAACCCGAACGGGTAGTAATACGTGGTGCTGATAATAATAATAACTTCAATCCAGTTCAGTCTACCACTTCTTCAGCTATTTGAAGTTATTATTGAAACCGAAGACACCACCAATTCCGTACGTGGGTGCCTTTTTGCGTCCGATCTTACAATATTTAATAGTTCGTGAATAGAGAAGTAGGCATACATGAAGGTAGAATGATCTTGTGTTGCCAGTTGCACTGGAGAAAAGTTAAAGCATCATAAATATATTTGAGACAAAAGTTATATACATAATTTTGAGAAATATTTTCTGATAGTTTGTAATAATGCAGTATTTGTAGTTTAGTGTATGTTAAACCCAGTATAAGTGCTAATCCTAGAATCTTTGATTAATTATAGTTTTCAATGGAAAATCTGAGAGACTAACCAATTTTAGTATTATGCCTTCACATCCTCAGTTGCCAACTCAACGCTAAACCCCCCCATTATGTTTGATTGTTAGGTTCTTATTGTTTTTAACCTTCTAATAAGAACATGAATAATACAGTAAACATAAATGAACAAACAGTTGACACCAGCCCCGAAGGGCTCCCGATAACTGACACGACATTGAACATATAACACAATCTCACAATGACGTGATTTGGTGCCCTGGCGGGCTGAAATAAACCGTCTGTAGGTTAGCGGGGGGCGGAGGGGGGGGGAGTATATAAAAAAACCCAGCCCGCTGCTCATGATGAGTCGCCAGGACCTTATAACTTACACTGTTCAGGGGAGAGGGACGAATCGGAAACAGTAGAAACAGTAGGAAGAAACGAGAAATAGAGGAAAAAAGAATAAAAAAAGGTTGGGCTGGCCTTGGAGGGAAGAGCCGCCGGGGTCGGTCGGGGAAAAATGATTGTTAGACACCAGGGCTACGCTGATATTCCATACGTAATTCTGGTGCGAAAATAAAATAAACTTCACCCTGTGGGTGAATTTTTTCGCACCGGGTGTGAGAAACAAAAGGACCCCCATTAATGTTCTATATATTTTTATTTATTTATCTGAGGTGTTTAACGCGCACTTTCTGAACCGACTGATTATATCAGAACACGACTTATAAACCAACTTAATATAGAACAGACAAAACATCTTGCCTACAGCCGGAAGTTAATCACTGTGTAAAGGTAAATCCATATTTTACCAATGATTATAATAATGAACATAACGGGAATAAAATCTGGCACCCTCAGGTCAGTAGACAGACACGTTACTAACTTAGCTAACTTAGCTAACGTGTTGAACTAGGCTTAATATATATTTGTGCTGCTACCTACCCCATAAAACAGTTGATTATTTGAACTCTCATTCCCTTTTTTTCTATCTTTAGTTAGTAAAGGAAAATAAGCTTGGTGATGGCAAGAGTAGGTGGTCCATGAGGTGTTGGAGTAGTTTTACTCACTTGTTGGGAACATTGTTATTTTTCATCTAACTAGCAAAACAAGCTCTTTACCAAATTATGTTAATACTTTATATTGTATTTCTTTATATTTAGGTCGGTGACCTGGTGGTCTAGGGGGTAAGGTGTCAGACTTCTCTGCTGGCAGCTGAGGTTCAATCCTCGGTCCCGGCACAGATTTATCTGATTACCAAACCCTTCCTTCACCTCTGACAAGACATCTTGTGAATGTGGGGAATGCCAGGTCTCCACCGTGGTTCGGATTCCACGTTAAACTGTAGGTCCTCCATTTCATCTCACAATCACCCTACGATTACACATTAGCGTAAGTGCGTACAACCCGAACGGGTAGTAAGACGCGGTTCTAATAATAATAATAATAATTTATATTTAACTGATAGAAAATACTTTTTGATCATTTTATTATAATTTTCTAGCTTCGTACTATAAGGCTGTGCTCCTTCGTGATTGGATTGAATTTAACAACTCTAATATCATCGCAATGTAATGTTTGTCTGGTTGACAATTTTGTAGTAGCACTCGTCATTTGATAGGCGTGATGTTATATAGGTAAAATAGAGGGCTTACAATAGAATGCTCAAAATATAAAGATTCCCCTTGACTATTTATGAATGATTTTCTGAGCTCCATTATTTTAATCAATTCTATATTTGTGTAAAAACAAAAAGGTGATTTGATTAGAAGAAGACTCAATTGAAGAAAAGTCTAGCCCTTTCAATATTATTTTTCTTCACCGTCTACCAAAATGTGATTACTGACTGAAACTCGATGCAGGTTCTGAGTGGTTACCAAGACAATGATCATTTTAAGGAAGGGGTAGGAGCTTTCAATTGTGACTTCTGCTAGATGTAGTTTATCACAGCCATAATTATGAGCTTTTTACAATAGCCTGATAAGCAAAAACTTGATAGAATTGTAGGCTATCTTTTTGAGCTTCATTTTTGATCATTTATTTAAATTAATATGTACTGTACTTGTTTTCATAAGCTGATTTACATCTTTTTTCCATAGTATATTAACTAAACTGTTTTACGTGCATACTCCTAGATGATGTTTTACGTAATGTTACCGGAATATGGTGTCTTAGAGAATCCATTTCTTAAAATTGATTATAAATATTTATAATGTTACAGTAAACTTCAAGTTTCACTTGTTCTTATGATATATTCTAGTTCTTTAACGGTTGGCCTTGCTTTAATTATGATTATTTTTTCAGTAGTTGAACTAGGAAAATAAATATCTTCTTTTCCTTCTCTACCTTACACGTGTATTCATTTTATTTGCCATATTTAATCCTCAATATTACGTAAAGCTTTTTCCATCAAATAAATTAGCAACAAATAACCATTAGAGAACAATATCTAGAAATTTAAAATAAAGATAAACAAGAAAATATGCAGAATTATTAATGCAGGCTATTAAAGTATATCAAGTGCAGGTAATAATTAACAAATATAAGTTTTAAAATTATTGTTAAAATAAAATTAATAGTCATCGATAAAGGTTTAAATTGGATCTTGTAAAGGTCTCCATAAATAAAGATAGCTAGCTAGCTATCTTTGGATAGTATTAGAAATTTAAAACCTTGAGAAATAAAGTATCGCCTGAATTTAAGATAAATAATATGCCCTTCTGGGATTGTAATAATCCAAGAAATCTCCTAACTAAAGCCTTGGAGTAAAAACGACCCAGTTAATGAGCCAAATACACAAACTCATGTATATGTTTGTCATTTTTTAAAGGTAAAATGACTTTAATTAAAATACATTGTCCTATTTGAATCAATTATTTTGATTCATGAATACACCTATAAAATATGTGTGTGAAATTTAAGAATGAAAGTTTCGTAAGCCATTTGATAGAATGAATATTATCCAGGAACTGGTAGCCCGTGTGCTTTATTTTACAAATAATGTGTTAACATAAAATAAAATCGCTATCGTTTTTAAAAATCAGTTTAATAAAATCATTACATTTGTGAGAACAATTCTACATTCTAGCTAGCGAAAGACGTGTGGTTAACCTTTTACTCAATAGATAGCGTTAATTTCATAATATGCTCACACACTTACTTATAACATAAAAACACATAAATTAACTAAAGTGTTTATTAAATTAGACATATTTGTTTTAAAATACCATAGGGTTTATGATATTAAATAAAAATTATGATTGTATTAACATATTTCGATTATTTTAGGACAAAATATTTAGTTTTAATATAATTTACTCGGTAACAAATAAAATATAAATTGATGTAAATATAAAATTTCGCCTAAAACCCATAGGAGGACTTTAATGCTACCCTATGAGTGTCATATATTCACTTTCTCCTAATTTATATTAAAGCCTTATCTTTATACATTGACACAGATATTTTGAGATTCGGTTCAACATTGAATTCTATTGTGTACTGAGAGATTGATATCTGATTTAATAAAGCATTCAAACATGTATATAATATTTACCTTGATTTTGGTAGGTAGAACGGTATTTGGTAGTTAGTAAAGATACTAAGATAGGCTATAATTAATATCAAGTCACTTTAGCTGCAGCTATCACTTTGGTCTTGATCAATACCTATAAATTACACTAATAATATAGTAAAATGTTATCAATGTCTGCTGCTAATAAATGTGTTTATATTTTCTAAGCTGTTCCTCCAAACAAAATTATATTATGTATAACCATACATTTAATATCCAGTTACTCGCCTCGGTGGCATAGTTGGCTAACGCGTTAGTCGTGTTGAGCTGCTCGACTGCTGTAGGACGGGGAGATCGAGGTTCGAATCTCGGTCGGGTGAACTGGGGGTGGTTTTTCTTAAATGGTTTTCCACTCTCCCTCCACGCAATTGCGGGATCACTTCCTCTAATTCAACCTTCCCAATGCGTAATTAGTACTTCAAGCGTATAGCCCGAATGGGTAGTAAGACGCGGTGCTAAATATTAAATTAAATTAAATTAAAATATCCAGTTAGCGTCTTAGGTGGCTGCGTGGCCTAACAGGCAATTCTCTCAGTAAACTAGACTGACGATGACGGGGATATCGAGGTTTGAATCTCGGTTGGGTGAACTGAGGTTGGTTTTAACAAAATGTATTTCCACTCTCCCTACACGGAAATGCGGGTACATTTCCTTGAATATTACCTAACTAATCTCTAAAAACCATTGGCGTAATTAGTACATAAGCATATAACCCGAAAAGTTAGTAAAACGTGGAGCTAAACAAAATTTAAAAAATCTAGCTCTACGTAGAACTCAAATGGATAGGATACGCAGCAAGAACAACAACAAAAAGATACAAAAGGAACTTACTCTAGAGATGACAGTAAGGAGTTTAAATGAAACTGAAAGCTTACGTGTAAGCATGAAGACAGTGTAAATTACAGATCACTCGTCCACGATTTGAGCAAATATATTTCCGCAAATGACTATTAGATATACAGTTAAATTTATATTATTATTATTAGCACCACGTCTTACTACCCGTTCGGGTTGTACGCACTTACGCTAATGTGTAATGGTAGGGTGATTGTGAGAGGAAATGGAGGACCTACAGTTTAACGTGGAATCCGAACCACGGGGGAGGCCTGGCATTCCTCCCATTCACAAGATGTCTTGTCAGAGGTGAAGTAAGGGTTTGGTAATCAGATAAATCTTTGCTGGGACCGAGGATTGAACCCCGGCCGCCAGGACAGAAGTCTGACACCTTACCCCTAGACTGCCAGGTCACCTACTTAAATTTATAGGTTTCTGCTTTTACGTCATTAATCCCATTACAGTAATGTTTAACGACACGGTTTAAAGTCTCGTCTTCTAGTGGTGTAAAATAATGTGGTCATTTAAATCTTGGACAATAAAACAACAAACAAAATATTTCTCGCAGGTGTATTTGAACAATATAGAATAGAATGATTGTACACGAAGCAATTACATCACGGTATTCATTTAATTGCGCCCAGACTAGACCAGATTTAATCTTGTACCTAACTATTGATGTCTTTTTTTATGTTTTTTTAAAAACTTGATTTATTAATCTTTATTTAAACCGATGAAAGTAATTTTACTATTTGCTTCTTATTCCTACCTCAATACAATAATCGTAGGTGACCTGGTGGTCTAGGGGTAAGGTGTAAGACTTCTATGCTGGCGGCCGGGGTTCAATTCTCGGTCCCGGCATAGATTTATCTGATTACCAAACCCTTCCTTCACCTCTGGTTAGACATCTTGTGAATGTAGGGAATGCCAGGCCTCCACCGTGGTTCGGATTCCACGTTAAACTGTAGGTCCTCCATTTCATCTCACAATCACCCTACCATCACACATTAGCGTAAGTGCGTATAGCCCGAACGGGTAGTAAGACGCGGTGCTAATAATAATAATAATAATAATAGTACATTAATCAGTATAGCTTTGGTTTGAGCTTGAAATTAAAGTAATGTAAATTTGATTTAATTTTAAATTAAAACGTATCTCAAATGTCTTGTAAGAAATGGTGCTAAACAAATATAATTAGGTTTGTTTTCCAAATTAACAAAACTAATCAAGTAATCTAGCTTAATAAATTGTTCTACTCGTGAACTAATCTGTAACTTTCACTATATCTGCTTATAGCGCTGCACCATATTTCTTAGAACTTATATAAAGTTAGTCATTCTATACGAACTTTATGAAATGACCTTTGCTGGCATCGTTCCGTCCATGAATTATCTCCTCATGTGTTATCCTTAGCGAAATCCCTCTTCCTGTTACTTCATTCTGACTAAGAAAAATCACCCTCTATCACATTACCACCACGTTACAGAACTGTAGGAGACTCGACCCCTTTCATAAATTTCTCGTTCGCTTTTCAGAACACCCCATATTGTAAAGGGTTGCGCTCAGCCATCTTTCCGACCATGATTGCTTTCTAAATATCCTTCCTTCTCTTCACCCCTCTTACAAGCACGTCAAGCACCCCCACGAGCTCTTAGCGTTTCTCCTACTTTGTGACAGCCATGTTGTGAAAATGCCCGACTGGCTTCCAAGCTACCGAGTATTCGCCGAATATAGCCATCAAATCTAAAACAGTTTCTAGAAAGTCTTACTCAAAGTGATCATTTAATGTATACGTCAAGATCTAATCAGTTTTAGCTCAGGTTGACATATTTTTCTTTTCCGTCTAATTTGTTTCCGACTCAAATTCCTCACATTTAGCTTTTCATTAAGACACGAATGATTTAACAAATAATTCTTTCCATGTCCCATATATATATATATATATATACCGTCGATAATTCGATTCTGCTGACATTGGTGGTCTTAGGGTAAAGTGCTCACCATGACCCGATGCTCGTGGGTTCGAACCTTGCTGAGGATAATGAATCATTCTTGAGCGATAAAAATCCGTAGTACAACTTTTTTCAAAGGGAAAGTAGATCCGTCCATCCCATGTAAATTGTGGCATATAAAAGAAGCCTGGAATGTATGTGAAAATATATTTCTGTAAAAAATTGGTAGACCCTTTCACGCTCGCTCATAAATATTCAGTGTCGAAGGCAACGGAGAATCACCACACCAGATGGTGCAATCAGCACTAATCAGCTGAAGGGCTTAATGCATGCTCAGCTCCAGATAAATCACATCAAACCAACCTTCGGGTTGTTGACATAAGAAGGAGAATTATTATTATTATTATTACTATTAGCACCGCGTCTTACTAACCGTTCGGGTTATACGCACTTACGCTAATGTTTAGTGGTAGGGTGATTGTGAGATGAAATGGAGGACCTACAGTTTCCCACATTCACAAGATGTCTTGTCAGAGGTGAAGGAAGGGTTTGGTAATCAGATAAATCTGTACCGGGACCGAGTATTGAACCCCGAACCCCACCACAGTATAACCAAGCAAGGTATCAGTCTAACCTTTACTGATTACAGAGTTATTATATCTTACTGAGGGGCCTATAAAGGATTATATTTTACTGCAATGTGTTGCCGCAATTATATAACTGATATGTTGCTGGCTATATTGCAGCCATACATCGAAATATCGTCGTATGACTAGGCAATATAGCCAGTATTTGTTGACCGTTGCAGGTAGTTGGTCGCGTGTTGCCGGTGATGTCGACCTGCTGTAGACAGCTCTGCGAATGGCTCGGCTATATATATATATATCTCCCTCTCTGACAAGAACCTCTCTTTCACTCAGAACTGCTCGTCCCTCCCTTATTCAAGTCATAAGTATATTAAACCATTGTAGGAATCTCCAGTTACCATAAAACGGAGAGTGATTACCAATCATATGGTGCTTAGTATATATTTCCTCTTATTCGTATTTTTTTATTGTTGGGCCAATTATATTCAATAATAATTCAAAATCATTTTTTGACATTTTAAAAAAAAGTTTGATTGCAGGGATATTATAAAATTAAGAAAGTTAATTTCAATTGCAATAAGATGGGCTGCCATTTTGTTTGTAATGTTAAACAGTGTCTAGATACGAATTTTAGTGAAAATCATTATAGTGAATTTTAGGGAAACAAATTTTTCTTCTTCAGTACTTTTGTAAACTACCCTTAATTTTAGGGCTAGCCAAACAATTCCAGAAAGATCCCTTATTTAAACCCTAGATACCAGGTTTTAGCCCAATCAATAACATGGTTAAGGCTCTAGGCGGAGATACAAGCACTTAAACACACACACGGATGAAAAGACAGACAGTTATAATAGTGAGAACTACTTTTTCTGTTTCAAGGGGTCATGAAACGTTGACATTTATCAAAACAACGATCTTAAATTTTTTGACAATCACAATACTTCTCTCCCCTAGGGGTAGAGGGGGAATACATATATAAATAGAAATATTATAAAGTATCCAGTAATAAATATTTTATAACAAAAGTTTGTTAGTCAGAAGAATACGAATGGTTCCCCAAATGATAAATAATATTTTAAATTATTTAAAGCTCATTTGAATACATTCAAATGGTAAGTTATTAACGATTTATATTTACTTGATTATAGGAAAAAACCATCTACAAATTTAAATATGTTGATTTATTAAGTATGTGTAACGTGTATATTTTAATTACTTGGGGAAATTAACGTTGACTTTCTCAAACCAATGTACTAGGGCCTGTATTAGAAGATGAGTTCAAATTTAACTTGATTCGAGAACAGTAACAATACCCAGTTTCCCGGTTGTTAGGTCATAACTGTTGGAGGAAGCCCCAATTCTCGCAGTGTAACCACGTCGGCTTAATTCAGTGGTTGGAAGCACCAGCAACTGAATTTAAATAAAATAAAACTCTTACCACAAACTCATGTCCATCCCTCCAAAGTAATCGAACCAGGGAACCTTCAATAAGCAGACGCTTTGTGGACTAAGTTAGGGTGTTGGACCAGAGTTTTGTTGTTCATCCATTCTCTATCTAGGTGGCCCACTGAGTCACTTTCTAAGGGTCCTGTCCAAGAGGTTTATAAGGTCATCAAACTGCCCCTTCTGGTTTTAAGCCACTTCTAAATTCCTCTCGATAGGGTAACATGTTTCACATTATTAAATATATAACTTGTTGGGGTTGTAAGAATGAAAAATTCTATTAGAAAACCGGGTATCTCTACATTATATAAGGATGAGTAAATGTTAAAGATACCATTACATAGCCGAACTTTCTCATGATAACAGGAACTGGCAGAGAAGTGACCACCCCAATCTACTTGTTTGGTCAAGTTGGCTGTCATTATAGTCACGACACTTGTTGGACTTCTTTTAAACGCGTCCAGTGGGCACAATGACAAAAAAACGTCTGTATCGTCTAGTCTGGTTTGACAGTGACGAGAATACAACGGGTTTTCTAATGGTTTTTCCAAAATGGTTTCCTATTGACGCCTCATGCAAATACTGTTGCATTTACTATCAACTATACCAGCCTCATTTCTAATCTCAGATGTGGTGCAAAAATCCACATCACAGACCTTCAGACATAGGCGGATGTTAATTAAATTAAATACCGTCAAGATTGGCTGTATTGTGTCTGAGATAATCACCACATTCAACCATGGTTAAAATACTAATGACTGGTACCTTAAGGGTAGTTCGGAAAGGCGATTGGCGATAGGGCAGTTTGCACGAAGCCCAATAATAATAATAATAATAATAATAATAATTAGCACCACGTCTTACTACCCGTTCGGGTTATACGCTTTAAGTACTAATTACTATAATGGATTAGGAATTGGGAAGGTTGAATTAGAGGAAGTGAACCCGAATTTGCGTGGAGGGAGGGTGGAAAACCATTCAGGAAAAACCACCCCCAGTTCACTTGACCGAGATTCGAACCTCGATCTCCCCGTCCTCAGCAGTAGAACGAGGCCCAATAGATTGACAGCATATATCTTTAAAGGCACCATGTTTTTTACATTTCTAAAAGACAATGCACTCTTTTTACTGGCTTTCCGAGTTCCGACCATCTTTATTAGGACTATAAGAAGAGTTACCAATGCACTTACATTTAATTAACTTGTTATTTTTATCAATTATTCTTACATAATTTGTTTCCATTAAACTATTTTAGTGTCTAATATTATTGATTAAATGTAATACGCTGACACTACAAATTGTCGTTTCAGGGACTGATAATTTCTTCTGTATTAACAGAATCACTTATCTCGAATTTAATTTGTGTAATTTAATTAAATTAGACTCCACCAGGAAAGAAAATAAAAACCCGTTTTAATCTCTAAATTAAATGTATTGCGTTCGATAAGGTAGGCCTCTCGGTACATGATATAAATATAACCTATATTCTTGTATAGTCTGGTTTCTTGCTGGCAACGAGGCCTAGGTTCAAAAGGGCAAATTGAGATCCCCCCTTACCACATTCCAAAATTGTATTTTACTTTAATGCATCTTTGGATAAGTAATTTTATCCCCGGAAGGGTGCAAATACTACGTGATGGAGTAAACAGATTTTTTTAAACTTAATTGTATTGATCTATAAACTACTCTCTCTTTTGTCATTCTGTTTTAAGGTGCTCCAGGTGTTATTATCCGTCCGTGATTGTCACATTTTCACTCCAGTAGAATATGCTTGAGGAGAGCATAACCACGAAATGTACCCACAATTGCGAGAAAGATATTCGCCACGACAGATAAAGGATCCTAGGATCTCTTCATCTCATTCAGTTTTGATGACTTGAATTATTATTTTTAAAATGTTAATAATAATTATAAATAATTGTAAAGTTATTTAATTTTGCTAACAGTCAATTATCTTAATCTAGTTAAAAGCTCGTCAGCTTACTAATTTGAGGGTCACAAGCTCAATGTCTGACAGAGCTAATTAAATACTGATCTAAGCCTAGGTTTGCTCCTATTAATTAAAATTGTAATTTTAAACACTTTTTTCTTTAAATTAACTCGTCAAACTCATCTATTAAATATCAATCAATACTGTGGTATAGGGGACACAGATAGTTAGCAGCAGGGAAAATTTGTAACGTACAATCTAATTAGTTTACTAACAAATTGAAGGTGTTATCACTGGCCTTAAAATATGAACATGTGGTGAAGTTGTCTAAAGTGTCAGTCTCGCAGTAAAACTTACACTGCCGTTGTTGGAGAAATTGAGGTCTAGATCTTAGTTGGGTTCACTAGGGGTGGATTTTACCGTGTGACCTATCAATGGTGTTTTCCCATCCTCTTTCCTTGTTAGCGCGATTGCATTTCTTCTAAACAACTCTTCAGAGGCCTATGTCCTAAACTAACCTGCTATTAACCATGATGTTATAGGCTATATATGACTAGTACCAATAATACTATTTAGATTAACATATATTTACCATTGGTTAAAACACTAAATCGGTGACCTGGCGATCTAGGGGTAAGTTGTCAGACTTCTGTGCTGGCGGCCGGGGTTCAATCCTCGGTACCGGTACAGATTTATCTGATTACCAAACCCTTCCTTCACCTCTGACAAGACATCTTGTGAATGTGGGGAATGCCAGGCCTCCACCGTGGTTCGGATTCAACGTTAAGCTGTAGGTCCTCCATTTCATCTCACAATCACCCTACCATTACACATTAGCGTAAGTGCGTATAACCCGAACGGGTAGTCAGACGCGGTGCTAATAATAATAATAATAATAATAATAATAATAATAATAATAATAAAGTTGTAAACATAGGTTTTACTACTTTTATAAATTATTATTTTAAATCAAGTATTAGAGTACACTCCCACTTGTGTAGAGAAACAGTGGGATTTATTTTGTAAGAACGCACCTTATGTGCTGTAAATCGTGTCAGGATTTATACCCAGATGTCCTCATTTACCAGCAAACTCGACTAAACGAGTCGTACATCTAGTCCACTTGACCACTGAGACTAGTAAAAAAAACTGTTATATAATATAGAGTGTATTCAGAGGGAGTTTATTTTTTCGCGTTTAAACAAAATAAACCTTTGTTTTTTTAAAAATAGCAAATAGTAATCATTTGAAATTAATTAAAATGATGTCCCACAAATCTTATAGGAATCTTATATTATAGAGATTCAAAATGTATATTTCAAGGCATTAAATTATTTTTCAAATACTAGAACTAGGTTTAGTTCCCACACAACATGAAAAAGAGACACAACTTTCCAGAACGACAAAGTTACCTTTCCAGCCTACTGTTTCCTAAAGCAGTGGAATGACCACTTTGGCACTGTCCGGTTATTTCTGAGGCCCCACTGGTCAGTAACCCTTCTTCAACCTTTGTTACTTGTCTGGGCACATGTAGGTGTCAAAATATCCCCCTACTCTTATTTTCATTTTTAAAATGCATCCTAGACTCACATCATCTATTCAGATCACTTTAAATAACTTGTTTAGTAAAGATTGTATGTTACCAAATTTTTCCCACCTTTCAAGTGAATGACCTGTTTTCTAGACTGACCGTTCTTCTTTGGACCTGTTCTACGTCCACTCAAAAGGTCTGCATCAAGATACATACTGACCATTTCCAAAAGGTGACTGGCCGGCCCTCAATCAAACAATCTTAACTTGGCCAATAGAGGGGAAACCTAATTCTTGTAAACCAGGAGGAACCAAATTGATCAACTTTATTTGAAGAAGAACATTTGCAACTTTGCCTCCTTACAGTAATCATGTTCACCGTGTGGGAATTGAGACCATTTAAACAAGTGACGTACACAGTGTGGAATATATTGCAGCCACATATTAATATCATTTTAGGTGTGTATACTTTATTTTAACTTAAGGGATTATTATTGATTTTACGATATAAAGATTATTTAATTTAATTTTTGATTTAAACATTTACAAGAACGTTGGTTTTTCAGTATGTCACAATACTAATTTCGTAATACAATATTTTAATTGCTAGACACTTACCCTTTTATCTAGAACAATACATACAGTGTATATATATATATATATATATATATATGTTAATACATATTTACACGCACATATATATATATAGTTACATGATATAGATAACTAGTTATATAGTTAAATATCAATAGTTATATGTAGTCCTATATATTTCAAGATAAAATGATGGATGTGTACTGATCAAAATATGATGTTCCAAAACTAGTATTGTGACATATTAAAAATAACCAACAATTTATCAAAATTATGTCACTCCTGCAAAAAGCTAACACTAGGCACTTCTCAACCCAACCTTTGCAGTGACAGAATAATCCCAATGATATGACTGAGATACACTAGCAGTTTTAAAAATTAGTATTGTTCACCATATCAACGACCTAATAAATTTTGAAAAAGGAGTTGGTTCCTTTTTTTAAAACTGATATTTCATTTATTTTTGACAAAGTAAAATACCTAATTTATTTTTGGTTTCATTTATGTCAATGTAAAGAAGCTAAGTTAGGCTTATATTATAAAGATATTTTTAATGATTTTGTAAAGATATATTTTGAATTTTTGATACGTTGTAAAGCTATTTTGAATACAGTGTATGATTTGTTAGAAAAATAATTTTTACAAAAAAATAATACTGGAAATTCATTATTATTAACTGACGTGGTGTGATATTATTTAAATTTGGGTGAACTTTAAGTTTTCATAAGCATTTAATGTTTTGTAACTAGACTGGGTTCAACATAATAAAATAAAATATAGTTTTAAAATTAAAAAAATGGATTGGCAACGGTAAACAGAGGTTAATAGTGTCTTTATGAGCAATACCATGGCCAAGAGCGCTAGTTTATTAAGACTCCTGTTAATGCTGAAAAAGGAACTGTGTAAATCCTTATGTAAGAATATAGCTAAATTTTTATCAATGAAAATAATAATAATAACTAGAAAATTCCATCCACTAATCCTTAATATGTATTAAATGTCTAAAAGAATAATATATTAGGATAATTCAACATTGATTCTCGAAGTGGTTTGTGAATTAATTTTTCTCTCTTTTCATTTTATTCCATGTTGAACATTTTTTAAATGTAAATTAAATATCTATTTGTACGAATGATCTCAAATCTTATTTTTGCGGTAGCCTTCAAATAATAGTACATGACACAATGGTATAAATATTATAATTAATGATTGCAGAGATAAATGCTATAAGTTTATAATATTTTATTTTTATAATGTTATAGTTTAACATGCCTTTAAATACCAGTGTAATGAAGTTGATAAAACTAACCCGCTTTGGTGGCCGCATGGTCTAAGGCACTATTCTAGCAGTAGACTAGACTGCCGACGAAGGGGAGATCAAGGCTCAAATCACGGTTGAGTGAAATGAGGATGGTTTTTACAAAATTACTTTCCATTCTCCCTCCACGCAAACGTGATTACACTTCCCATATATATAACATTCCTAATGTTTTAAATTACTAGCGTCATTAGTACTATAGCCTGATCAGTTAGGAATAAGTGGTGTTAAAAAAATAAGTAAAAAAATATTTAACTTTCAAATTGTTTAAGTTTATGTGTGTATTTTAATATCCAGGTCTTTTAACGCATAATGAATTATCACTGATAAAATTATAAATACTAACGTATTAAAATATCCTCGCTGTGTTTGATATACCATTCAATTAAAATATGTGCACGTGATTATAGGCACTTATAATTGAATACCTGGATAAGTAAGATCTTAACAAATAAGTAAATTTAAACATTATTTTGGAAACTGGCGTATATTTTCTTATTTCTTTAGTAATTTAATAAATTATAGGGGCAACTTTTTTTATATTGAGTTGTAGTAATACAGTAAGTATATTTTTATATATTTATTAGTTCTTAATTATTCTAAACTCACAGTTTTAATTTAATTAATGATATAGCCTAATAGCCATTTAAATTGGTAATTAAAATAAAATGTAGTTTTATTATAGCAAAACCATGTTGTTCGTGAATTATATATTACAGATAACTTTACGGTGAAATAATTAATTGGTAATTTGACATTCTCTAATTATAATACACTCGTAATCAAATGAAATATGGACACCAGAGAAAATATGTACTTTATTTTTTTTAGAGTTTGACACCAGTAGTATCAATTGGTTCCATTAACTTTATAAATAATATTATTTATCAATTTAGTTTTATCAACATAATTAATAATGTATACGTAATAAAATTCCACAAACATATAAATTATTATATGTATCTGCTAGTATATTTTGAATGATTTTAACCTTTTAAAAATAAAACTGCAGTCAGTCCCCATTAATTTTATACAAATATACTCTATTTTAACTTAGTAAATGTTTATTTACTTTTGATTAAAATACTTTTTCTTAGGTTGTATTGTATTTTGATATTTTAAACGTGTTTAAGGAGTAGAAAAACGAATATGAACTACTCGCTTCTGTGAGCATGTGGATCCAATGTCAGACTCGTCTTCTCTGTCTTTACATTGACAGGAAAATTTGGATTCAAATCATGACGGGTTGAAATGAAGGCGTTTGATCATTCCTGGAATTCTCATAATTTTTCTAAATTATAACTTTTTCGTCCATACCTCATTAAAGTTACTAAATTCAGTTATCCCAAAATGGTATAGAGACGTGGTGAGGGATAAAAAAAGTAAGAGCTTCAAATATTTCCAAATAACATTACACTTTTACTTTCATAGCTGTTACCAGCCTGTGGCTTGGGTAGTTTTTATTAGAGCCATATATTTTCCACAACAGGATTGCTAGGCCTTTCGTAGCTTCATACGCCTTATAATCAATCTTAAGACTAAGACAGGCCCAACATCCAGTCCCCGGCTGTTATTTTATCAATATGAAAGAGTAAGCCCAAATTTTTATCAATGATAAGTTTTCGGCCATTCCGGGAATAGAACCTGGAACCCTTAGCTCAGTAGGCAGACACGATACTGACTGAGCTAACGTTCCACATAGACTCTTACAAAAATTGATACCCATTCCCATAGAGAATTTTAGTCTCTCGGACAAAGATTATAATGAGCGTTGATTTGGTCTTACTTTATTCCTCAGAAAGAATCATACATAATCCTCTAAAAGGTGGCTGGTCATTATGTGTTATAGCTCCAATAGCTGGGGCCAAATAGGATTTAGATTGAAATAATGAATAATCATAGGGTACAGTAAATAGGCCACTTATGACGGGTAAATCAGGTTTCTATTCCGGTCTGCTATACTGAGGGTGGTTTTCCCTAAAAAGTGTTTCACTCTCTCTTGCAAGTGCAGGTACATTTCTCAAAATTAAACCTTTCTCATCCCAGTCACATTAGTGTAGTTAGTACATAGGCTTATAACCTGAAATAGTAGTCTGATGTGCTGCTAAAATAAAATACGTGGTATTCTTTCCAAGTTGACATAAATTAAGAATCAAATAGCCAAAGCTATTGTATTTATTTTAGTGAGGAGTTACTTGTATCTAGATATCATTTTCTGTAAATTGAAATATGACACATGGGCAATTTTCAGAATATGATATCTATATGAGAGTAAATCCTCACTAAAATAGATATAATAGCTTTGGCTATTTGATTCTTAAATACGCGATCCCTTACAATTATAATACTTGTACAAGTGGCAGGATTCAGCCAACTACCGAGTCGAAGGTGGCTGCGTTATCTGATAGCTCGTGATCTTAATAAAATCACACATTTGCTGCCGACGATTTCCGCACGTCCATCATAGACTCTGCCTCAAAATATGGGTAAAGAATGACCATGGGGATGGGATGATTCCTGGATAGCTCAGTGTTTAGAGCATTAACGTAATAAACCAAAGATCCCTGGTTCAATTCCCGTGTCCAGGTGTCAATTTTCATAATATGTAACCTAAATTAAATTTTACACTTGGATAAACGATATAGTTATATATATTTGTACATACATCAGTGGTCACGCAGACTAAGCCAACAGATTTGTCTGGACTGGTATTCCAGTGACGGAGATGTTGGGGTTTGAATACGGGCTAGGTGTACCAATAGTATTTTTTTCTAAATAATTTCACACTCGCCCTCCAAACAAATGCACGTTGGTCTATCTACTTATCTTCCAAATTCTACCTCACTATTATCAAATCCATTAGTTTAAATATGCGTCCACCCTGGATGGGTTGAAAACCCTGTACACCAAATAGTAACGGTCGACTGACTTTTGAATACGAATTACAAGGCCATCAAATACAACTAAATTCGTTAGTTTTAAATGTATTTCTTTATTGTGTTTCATTTTAAAGATAAATTTATTTCTTCTTATTTTACATATTTACTTTTATTAAAAGGCTTTCTTATTTGATATGTGGTGACAATAATTCAATCGTACCAGTCATATGGTTTATAATTAATTTCAATCTGTTACTACATATCTATAGATATAATTCAATTCTTACCTAGCTATAATGCTACACATTTTCCCATTTAGTCAAACAAATGATTGACACCTATTAAGGTGGGAATGCAAGGAGCACGAGTTAAGGTCAGCATTTTTGCAGTTTTTATGCCAACATTTTCTGGCCAAAATAAACAGAATGTTCATAGAAAATAGATCTCCTTTTTTTTTTCAAATAGTACTATCAAGAATTCTTTAATATCAAGGGTGTCCTGGAATTTAATAACAACTTTCTATCTTAATTTAAAATGTTTCTTCTCATATTATACCACTATGTCCTTGACATATTATATTCAACAATGTTTGATATCACCATGTGAAGTAAATTAAACTCTTTACTACTGGAGCAATATTTGATTTATTTTGTCAAAAAAAATGTTTTGCTCTAAGTACTGAAAGAATACTGCCTTAAATTTTTTTTTTATAAAACATTTTCTTAGAGAATTAATATTGGATTTCTCACTTCCTCCCACTCAGGCTTATTTGAAATATTTTGTTTGTCATGAAGTTTATGATGGTGTGAAATATCGTCACTAGTCTTAACTAAATTTCCAATTAAAGTTTACTATCTAGTTGAATAACTTATGTTAATAACTGCGTCAATATATACAATTTCATATTTTCATATAAAATAACCATCGGTAGTAGAAAAAACTTGTTTAATGCTTTTATAATAAAGTGATTTATATTGTTTTATCCACGCAGTCTTTTAAATTGTCACCTACATTTTTTTTATTTATGAGTTTAATTTAAAGCTAGTTTACGTGAATAAGACTTTCTCTAAAACATCTGGATTGTAATAATTCAAAGAGTATTTTATTTAAAATGAATATTTAGAACCAATTAAGTAATTTTGAGATTGCTTTTATCCCAATTAGGCTATTAAAGACACAGTTTGGATTTAGAATATATTACAAGCATATTAGAGTAAAATTTATATAGTTTTTTTTATTACTTACTTTGACTTATCTTAATACAATCGTATTTAGTTCATAAACATAGATGTAATTTCGATGATTCTTCCTGAATATATCCACACTATTTAAAATTTAGGCTTGAAGTCAAATATAAAGACACACTTAATTGGCCTGCATATGATCATACATAATACATATTCTCTTACAAGTGGAATTTGAAGTTATTTTATTCACTATGTGTAAACTAAATAAACATAGCAGAATGTCATTTAATTAGAAATTGCTTGACTAAAATTAATTATTTTTAAGCTTATCTTTTATAGTAAAAAAATGAATAGATAATACTGTGTATGAGTGTGTGTGTTTCCCTTATAGCATTTGAAATAGTTATGGATATCGACAGGATTTTGATTACAAAATAAGTATTCAACTAATCATATTTTATGTTTGGTTTTTTTATCTTCAGACCGTTTTAGTTAGAAAAATATAACAAATTATTGATTATATCTTATAAAGTTAAAATATAGGTATTTAATAAACATATAAGACTATAAAAATAATTGTCCACACCTCTTTTAAATTCCTTAAAAGAAAAAATTCTTTAGAAATTGGCGAAACAGATTTTAAATTTAAAAAAATGTTTTTATTGGAATTTTATCTACAAACCTTTATTGGCCCTTCAGGAAATTAGGCTTCAGGATCATGTGCTCTGGATTTTCTATGACGTAAAGATTATGGTTTGAGTTCATGTTGATTTTACTGAAGACTGCACTCTTAAATGGTTGGTCGAACCACTTACACAATTATGATAGTATAGTTTATTTTCTTTCTACATTACGCTTATTTTCCAATTGATTGTACAGTACATATGCATGTAGAATGGAGGGGAGGTAAAACACGATCCATAATATAAGCTACATCATTTTTATTTACAATGTACGATTTATTAAGGCTCTCCTTAAAACATAGCTCGGTTTCTGGAAATCAAAGTCATCCACACTAAGAGTATATTATGATTTCTTTAAAAATTAGGAACTAACAATATTTCTTACTTAATGATATTCGGAAATAAATCGCAAACTTTTTTAACAGATGATCACTAGATTTAATTGGTCTAATATAGTGACTAAACCAACCTACAATATACATTAACCAACATTTTGATCTCAATACTAAGAGCTTCGTATGAAAGTTAAGAGTATTCATACATTTTATATTTAATGTATTCTTATTTTTTACAACTGGGGAGTAGTTGAAGAGTTTACATAATGAGGAGGCTAATACTCTGTACTCATCACAAGACATTGTTAGGATAATCAAGTCTCGTAGATTACCGTGGGCAGGACAAGCAGCGCGAATGGGAGATTCTAGAACCTTGTTCAGGGACTGACTATTAGAACTAATGATAATAGACCATTGGGAGGACCTAAACAGAGATGGGAGGATAACAGTAGAATGGACATGAAAGAGATGGGGTGTAATGAGGTGGACTGGATGGAACTAGCTCAAGATAGGGATTGGTGGCGTACTTTTGTGAGTACGTCAATGAACCTTTGAGTTCCTAATGCCCTAGAGTAAGTAATGTCGAGATGACATATATATGTTAAACATGAACATGTATTTACTATAGTAGATCAAACTATGATTTCAATTAGACCTTATAAACCAAGTTTGGAGTACTTTTACTAAAAATTTATTGACCTCTATAAATATATTATTGATAATATTTCAGGGTGATGTTTTAACAATACTCTTAAATAGGAAATAGGCTTTATAGTTTGTAGTTTCAGAAATAATTGTAATAAATGTTAGGTATATTAATCAATAAGTATAAATTCAGTCAGTTTATTGAGGTATTAACTATTGATTAAAATATTTTTGAGATTAAGTTGATTTTGTTTTCATTGAGAGTTAGTTTTATTAATAATTCTATAAAAATAGATATACTATAATATACGATAACTACGACAATTAGCCGTGGTAGTAAAATTATGAGATTTTAATAAAGGTATAGCTAAATAACACACCATATTAAACTCATTTATCCAGAAATTGTAAATAAATAATAAAAAACTTGTCTACTAAATGTAACTGAAACTTTTTATAAAATGTTTGGTATTTTATACTTCAGTGCGGTAGTCATGCTAGAATAAACCAGGAGGAGAAGATTAATTATTTGAAAATGTATCAAGGTAGCGAGCGTGTCTCTACGATTTGGTGAGCATTGCTCCAGACATACCCGTGGTTTTCGTCTCCGTTATTATCGCAATCACTCATTCATTTGGTGCCTTAACGAGGAGGAAGATGGCGGCTTATTAATTATCTAGTATCCTGAATGAGCGTTAAGTAACGTACTACACAACTCAATATGGCAAACTTCTTGGAGAGCTATTTTATAAGAATATGTTGTAGCTACAATTTAAAGTAATAAATATATATTATTTTATTTGAATGTAGGCCTAATGTTGGAAAAACTATTATTTTAAAATTTAATTTAATAACATAAGCAATATTTTATTTAAGATTATTATACTTATAATAAAATAATCTCTATCTTTGAAGGTAGAAACAGTAGCTAATTATTTATTTATTTAAAAAAAAAAGGATATTTCCTAGTATTTTCAAAGCTAATGATTATTTTGAATGTTTATCAGTGAAATTTATGTTAATTTTAATGTTGTAATATTCCTCTTATAATATATGATTTATGATATCTGAGGCGTGTGGTAAATAATGCTTTTCATTCGCAAAAAATACAAGCTTTTTCTTTTCAGTTGAGTGTAGAATCTATAATCATATTTTATGTTTACTATTAATCACATTTCTTAATATATCATGTTGCTTACTTTAATTTATTTGTTAAGTCTATAAATTCTTCACATAAATGGCAAGCATAGTCGTAACATGTTTTCAAAATCTAAACATAGTTCTTAAAATAATGTTATCAAACCCAAGTCAACTGAATTATATTTGTTTGGTGATTCATAAGATTAATACATTTTCTTATTTGAGGCGAGTATCTTCAAATTTAACATTGTTTACTGCTTCCTAAATTCAGTTTTTCTTTAAAGCAACTAAATGTGAACAATTATAAATTTGTTTTGGTCTAACTAAAAGAATATTTTTATTTACAACTAGGTTTATCTATTCAAGGCTCAGAGATTTTTGAACAACTATTTTTTTCCAAAAGGCCACAATTAAAAAATGCTCCTTTATATATATATATATATATATATATATATATATATA